>JADRCD010200527.1:0-32527 GCA_019843815.1 Montemys delectorum | reverse complement strand
TTCTTTTCCTTTATTTCTGTGATTCTGGGGTGATTGTGTAAAATACTTAATGCCTATTTTGCCAAATAAAGAGGAGGTACTTGCTATAGCATAATTATGAGACTTCAATAAAATCTGCTAAATAAAGAATATATACAACATGAGGAACATTAAATTTGACTACGTTTGGAATGTTTTCATGCCTGAGCTTCACATATCCTTGCTGTTCAGCTACTCCATTGTTCATGTCTCCTCATCTATGTTGGGCAGATTAGAAGAAACACGAGCTCCAAGTCTGACACATCAGCCTGATGCATCCCTAATGAGAGCAGTTACGGACATAATTCTATCTTTCAACGTACCTATGGCCAAATGGTTCAGGGCTGAATCAGGTTTCCTGATGTAAACTAATGGAGAGTTCAAAACCTCAACTACAGTTAGTTTCTGCTGATAATTGCTATTTTTTTTTTAAATAAACTTTTGGAGGAAAAATATTGCAACATCAGAATGCTTACCAACCAACATGTGTTCATTTTAAACACTCTCTACACTAAATCCACCTGGGCCTCTTTCCAAATAATCTAAATGTTAATATGTACTTGTAGATGACTGCTGCATTCCTGAATCAATACTGGATGTAACCAACGCCCATTACAAGTGGGAGCAGGTTTGAGAGAAACAGGTCTCAGAAGAGAGCCTAGCGGACAAAAGGGGAACTCTCTGAAGGTATCAGAGCAAAGCACTACTGCAGCCTTAGCTTGGCAGCTTTATTTGTTGAAATTGTGCTCTAAGAGATTTCCAGATACCACTGTTAAATGCAGGTGTCATTTGAGATTTCTGTTTTTGCCTCAGGAAGGAATAGACTTGAAGGACGCTTTGGCTCATTCCTTTTATTTGGTGTAATTATTAGTAATGTCTCTTCTGTTCTCAAGAGGGTCAGCTTTGGATAATAAATTCTATGGTCATTTCTTCAAAGGTCTTTTTTTTTTTTTTTTTTTTTGGGCAAAGGCCCATCTTCTTGATGATATCTTCCTTATATTAATCTAAGAAAAATTAGCTTACCTTTCCTGCAACAAAGCCTTTGGGGCTGACTCTGTCCTGCAGTCCTTTAAGTATTTCTTTGATGCAATAATTAAGAGCTCACATAAGCTAACGACTAACTCCCTGTGGTTCTTTTAATGGCAAAAGCAAATAAAGTAACTTTTCAGAGGCTCATCTAATTTGGCAACCCCAGAGAGAAGCAAAAGGAATTGGCCTTTCAAGTTTATATTTGCAAAGCAATTTCCAATCATTTTAATTAGTTTCTCCACTTAATAAATGAAAGTTTTTGTATTCACACTGGACAGCAAGTGAATTGAGACACAGATAGCTGTCCCTGTGCTTTCTGGGGTATCGTGAAGGCCTTGAACTGGGAGACCTTGGCAGGCTCACACCTTTATGACTTGTGTCATCTGCCTCTCTGTTGCTGGGGAGAGGGTGTGTTGTGATTTGGCAATAGGAGCACAGTGAGAGCATGACAACAGTGCCAGAGATGTGTGGAGAGTCCCTGGGAAAAACCGGTTTCTCTGATGCAAATATGGATGGATGTTGAGAAGGTTCCATTACAAGTTCAGAAACCTAGTTAGGTCTCACTGGACTACCAATCTTTGCTTACTGTGCCTCTTAAGTCTAAAGGGTTTAAAAAAGAAGCCCACAGTAATTTCTTCCCATTGTGAGGAATTATCATAAGACTGCAATGATTACCTCTGGAAAAAAACTGGACATAATTCCTGCATAGTCAGAGTGCCTACTAACTCTGGTCAGGTACTGTCCCTAAGAGGGTCATTTACTGCTTCAGAGAGGCCACAAATCAGACATGTTAGGGCTCCTTCAATAGACCTAGACCTACATTTTAAGTTTTAATTTTGTGTTATTTTGATTAAAGAACTCCCCATTTTTATAAACATTAACCTCAGAAACCCTGAGTCGTATCCTGCCCGCCCTAAACCATCTATTTGAATGTCTGATGTCACAATAACAGGAGAGACCAAATTAAAGTTAACATGACACAGCTGTTTCTGGCTTGAGAAACAGGCTGAGGGCCTGCAAAAATGTTGGGATACCTATAGTAGTGAGGAATGGGTCACTCTGGGTCTCAAATTTCTCCCTATCTGCTTGTTTCTTCCATCACCTTTTTGGCCCCAACGATTTTTTTTTCTTATCTTCAGGAGTGTGGCTTGGGATGTGGCAAGGGTCTGATTTGTTGATGCTAAAAAGGTGTAAGTGCTTAGTTCCTGAGGGCTCTTCCTGGGAAATGAAGATACTGTATTAGTCAATACTGTCAGCAGACAGAATGTTTCTCTTACCTGTTAGATATATAATCTGCCCAGTGTGGATGTGGATGACACTTACCTGGTACTAAGCCCTTCAACAAAATCAGTGGTTCTGCACATCCTCCCTCAGTGCTCCATCATGAGCAAAGCTTCTGAATTATCCCGTAAGAAGAAACAGAGCTATTTTGATGAAGCTTAAATCTTGCCTCTCATTTTCCTTTAAGAGCTGTCATTTATTCACATTTAGTTAAACCTACTACATGATATATATGTATATATATACAAATACATATATACATATATCACACACACATACATACACATTATTTTTGTTGTTGTTGTTCTAGAAACCAAAATCCACCCTGTTGTACATGTGTGGCCACCCAGGAAAGGAATCTTCTGCTTATGAGGTGCTGGTAGAAGCTGAAAGTGAAGGTATATAACTTCAGAGGAGGAAAGGAGAAAGACTTTGGCCATCACAGACTTTTTGCTCACTCTTTTATACAGTTTAAAATCTCATTTCTTACACTATCAAGCTACATGGAATCTTGGGACAAATTTCAATCTTCCTTTCCTCTTTCATAGTTGCACAGAATACCTCACTTCATAAAGAAATATAACGATGAAACAAGACGGCATGGACCGAGTTCTTTTCTGAGCACACCAGGTAAAAGTGGAATACTGATCCCAAAGTTCTGCTCCTTCCTTTCCTACCTGCCCAGTGAGACTTTCTCTGCTCTCCCCCACCCCCTTAAATAAACAGTCAAACACACACAGGCTTTCCATATTTCCTTTTCCACTTTACTGATGCATTTATCTCGCTGTGGGTCTCTGATTGTTTGTGTATTTCCACAAGCACACAGGTATCTGCATAGGGCACATAGCTATGAACGAATGATTAAGTGAATGAATAAGAAAGAATGCGTTGAAACCAGCAGGACTTGGATTTGAACTAGGCGTTTTCTTTACATTTGTAAGGTATATCCTGTTCTTGCGACTCCTCACTCGTAAAAGAGGAAGAATAATGATACTTGTAAGACTTCCAAGATGACTAAGTGGCGTATATGAGAATATTTATAAACATCTGCGGATACTTACAAAGATAAGGCCATTTGTGTATCCTTCAGATTAGCTTGGCGAGTTTAGGATAGGAGTGGAGGCTGAAAGTGTGATAGGTCCTTAGCCACCTCAGGTGGCCTCTACTTAAGGTCATTAACAGTTGAATAGGTACTAAAAGATAAGCATTACCATTTTATAGAAGCCCAGGCAAAAGGAGCTCAAAGGGTCTGCCTAAAGTCATTGAACTCTAGGGGGTCAGAGAAGACCTAAATCAAAGTGCCTACTGCTTTGGTGTTTCTCAAGGCCTCTCCAACCTCACAACACTGTGTGGGTGGAGGCAGGGCCTGGTAGCCTCAGAAGACCTGGGTACTTTTCGACACTCAGTTCTCTCCCAGGCAGAACACGGAAAACAAAATCCACACAAGTTTGTGTCATGGACAGAAGGCGACAGAAAAAAAATCTCTGCGAAAGGCAAAAAGCACTTTGCAAATAAGAGCTGAAGAGGCAGCAGCACTGGGGTCCCGGGTCCTTTAGCTTCCAGTCTCAGGAGTTGCTCCTGTCTCCTCCCACTTTGGAGACCGCGGAGAAGGAAGAAGGATTAAACTCGGGGGAGGAGTTCCGCCCCAGCTCCCTAGCCTGTGCCAGCACGCCTAGCCTTAGCGCCCACATAGAGCTCCCTTCTCCGTCCCGTGCCCAGCGCCGGCTGTGCTTCCCAGGGCAAGCTCCAGGCTCCGCAAGATCCGCGGGCCCCCAGGATGCAGACACCGCATAAGGAGCACCTGTACAAGCTGCTGGTGATCGGTGACCTGGGTGTAGGAAAGACCAGCATCATCAAGCGCTATGTGCACCAAAACTTCTCCTCGCACTACCGGGCCACCATTGGTGTGGACTTTGCGCTGAAGGTGCTGCACTGGGACCCAGAGACGGTGGTGCGCTTGCAGCTCTGGGACATTGCAGGTGAGCGCTCTGTGAGCTAAGGAGTGAGAGTGGAGTGGGGCAGTAAGGGGTTGGGGCGAGGGGAGTGAAGGGTCTGGGAGTGGAGAATGACTTTTCAGCCAGTTTTGAGTCCCGGGACCCTGGAGTGTAATCAAGCAGGAGATCCAGATCGCCAGAGCGCTCCACTCTAGGAAACTTTGGCTTAATGGCTTGGAAACCTGATTTCAAAGAAATGAAAGTGTTTTCTTGGTTTTTTTTGTTGTTGTTTCTGTTGGAGTTGTCCCAACTCTAGCTGCAACTTCTAGTAACTTCGCTGTCTCTCACTGGTTGTTCTGGGTCATGACTTGAGCTGGTTACTCCACTTTCCTCTGAGATTCTTAGGTGCAGAGCAGGCTGTCGCCAGGACTGTTTTCATTCTTGTCCCTTTCAGGACTCAGGTAGCCCCGACTTGGCGCAGAGTGTCTCACGTGGCTTTCAACCTTCCGAGTTTAGACGGGAAACCCCTAGGAAACTTAAGAAGGAACAGGATTGTCTCGAGTGAACTCTTTCATGTTTGCCCATTCTCGTTTCTTAGGAATTTAGTTTCTTCCAAATTTCATTACTATCATCTCACTGTTTATTGGCCTCTTCAGTGAGGAAAATTTGAGATGCTGAATTTGTATAAATCTAGAATAAACTATCTCTTCCAACACCACTCCCCTGTTCTCCATCTCTCTTCCATCTCCCTCTATCCCTGGCTCTCTCTTCTTCACACTCTGTCTCAAAGGGGAGACCTTGTATTTATTTTTTAGGAAAACATGAAAGGAAGAAAGAAAGAAAGGAAGAAAGAAAGAAAGAAAGAAAGAAAGAAGAAATTTTAAACTGAGACAGGGTCCCATCATGTAACTCTGCTAACCTAGACTAAGCTGACCTTGAACTCATAGAGATCCACTTGCCTCTGCCTCCCTAGAGGCAAGGGTGGGGGTTGTGATGATGTTAATGTCATCTGCTTTAAGATTTCTTGATTTGATCTTGGTGTATTCTTTGAGAAATCTGAAATCTGAAATCTGAAATCAGAATTTGGCTAACAGCTTATACCAGCTTCTAGAGCAATAAGAAAGGAGACAGGCTACAGTTAGTACTCAAGACTGGATCCTCCTTAGCTGCCTGTGACCTGGGAGTGCCTAGCATTCTCGATGTGATGTTAACTCACCAGATCTGTAGCATTTTAAGCTGCAAACGGCTAGGCTAGGCAGTGATAGCTCAAGAATCTTCTTGCTTTGGAGTTTGAAACTCCAATGAGATTCTCCACGATCCACTTCAAATAGCCCTACTTAATCTCTATTCACGGTCTATAGCCCCAAGAACACCTCGATAAGTGCTGGATTTAAAGTCAGCAATTCCCTTTTCAGTAGATATGCTCATTTCAGCTAGTGCGTTTCACTGGAAACATGTTGCCATGACTTGAAATGAGTACCAAGAAGGAAAATTCCTACAAGAACATGGACAGTCTTGAGACTCATGTGCTTCTGTAGCCATGAGCTTGCAGGTCTTACAATAAGATTACACTTAGTTGGTGTAGGTGGGTTCATGGTTTGGCTTCTTTAGCAGCTCTAGAGAAGCATGAGCTATTGGAGGCTTGAAGACTACATCAACTGGAGTCTTTTGAGCTTCGCACTGTGAGTCTGTGCCCTCTGTCGCTCCATGTTTTAGTGTCTGAAATGTCTTTCAGCTGCACCAGCGTTTTCAGGACCTTGGTTTAAAATAACTTACTGTTTAAAAGTTGTAGCTGTAGCTAGCATTATTTAGCTAGCATAATTATAGTCTAAATAGCATTATGCCTTCAGCCTTCTTATATGTTGGTGAGTTTTAGTTCCCTCTTCGAAACAGGAAGAACAGAAAGATGTAATGATTCTGAGCTCCCAGAATGGGATACCTCTAGAGAGGAATACCTTTGTCTGAACACTATGTGATTACAGATAAATTCCCCATATCTTTGTTTAGCTTTGATATCTATATACAGGGACTGTGTTTCATTCTCCCAAATGAGAGAAGAGTAAGCAATAATGCATGGTAAAGACAGTAGTGCTACACTCTAGGAGTTACCACTGTCTGGATATTTATACATACTAAGCAAGAGGAACATGCCATACATGCACTAAGTCCTAACAAGCTGTAGTTCTTATACCGCACATGGATCTTGCCCTCAGATGCCAGTCCAGCATCAGTTTCCGTCTCATGCATTGTGTAGCATAAGGCAGTCTGAGTTCCAAGCTTTCTCTCAGAAGCAATTTAACTCCCACACTTGGGAATCCCTTCCTAAGCCATGATTTCAGACCAAAGTTTTGGTAAAGGCTATAATCACAGAAGTCTGTGCAAGCAGGAACTCTGGAGGATCTGAGGTCCATTCAGCAGACAGAATGGCATTCAACCTCATGGTAATGCTCAGCTTACTTTCTTTGATAACTTCAAGCTCAAAGGCCCTGAACTGCTGAGTTGGAGGTTGAAAGAGGTTTGGGTAAAAGCAAGGTAATTGGCAGATCGGATGCTTGTAACGTAATTGTTCAAGTTGTATTAGAGACCTCTGGGTTCTAAGGTGATATAAAATCCAACCTCCACTCTCCACTGAGATCTAGGTTAGGTTAAGTATGCCTTTGAGTACTCTCAAGTCATAGCATGCATTCTCCTTTTCTTAACTCTAGTACGTAACTATAAAGAATGGGTAATAGTGAACTGAGTTTTGAGAATGTTCAAATTCTTTTTATTTCAACTTAAAAAGTAAAACATAGTTTTATGTGTACGGGCGTTTTGCCCGCACGTATGTCTATACACCACGTGAATGTGGTGCCCATGGAGGTAAGAAGAAGGCGTTACAGCCTCTGGAATGGCATTTACAGAGTTGTGAGCTGCCATGTGGGTGCTGGGAACTGTACTGAGGTAGGTCTTCTGCCATTGCTGTCAACGTGCCTAACCGCTGAGCCACTTTTCTAATTTCTCCCCGTTGTTTTGTTTTGTTTTTGTTTGGTTTGGTTTGGTTTTGAGACAGTGTAGCCCAGGCTACCCTTGAACTTACTGTGGAGCCAAAGTTGATTTTAAAACTTCTGATCTTCTTTCCTGTGCTTCTCAAGTGCTGAGGTTACATGTAATTGCTACCATATTCAGCTTATGCAATATCTGGAATCAAATTAAGAGCCTTCAGCATGTTAGGCAAGCACTTAACCCACTGAGCTTTATCTTCAGACCTTACACTCTTGATGAGAGAACAAGGACCTGCCTTGACTCTAGAGGATATTAGTCTACTGCAGAGTAGTTCTTGTCATAGATAGATCCTCTGTGTTTCATTTGGTTCACTGATGTAAGGCCTGATTTGTATATGGGTTACCATGATACATATTTTATATCATCACCTTGACTGGCCTGCCTGATTGTGAAACTTCCAAGACTTTAGGGGCTTGTGAAACAAGAAGATAATTTCTCCAAAATTTTCCCTATTTCTGAAAAAGTCCACTACAAAGAAGAGCCTGGGTCAACTCTGTTCAGATATTCTTGATAGAGTGAAATATATGAAGTTACTTTGCCCAGAATGAACCTGTTAACAGCCAAGCAGGATTGTGCCTATTCTGTCTGTGTTGAAATCATACTAGGTTCTACAGTCCCCCAGCTTGTGAGTACATGACAAGCAGTGAGTTCTTGTGGATAAGTCCCTATTCCTTTCTTTGGTTGGTAGATAATTTTTGCTTTCTTCCTGAATTTTTTCTATTATTGAGAATAGACCTTTTTTTGTTTTGTTTTTGATAACAAGTTTTTATTAGCTACTTTCTTGATTTACATTTCAAATGATATCTCCTTTCCTGGTTTCCTTTCCAAAAAGAAAAACACCATTATTCCATCCCCCTTCCCCTGCTCACCAACTCACCCTCTCCTGCTTCCAGGCCCTGGCATTCCCCTACACTGGGGCATTGAGCCTTCACAGGACCAAGGGCCTCTCCTCCCATTGATGAACAACTAGGTCACCCTCTGCTACATATGCAGCTAGAACCATGAGTCCCACCATGTGTACTCTTTGGTTGGTGGTTTAGTACCTGGGAACTCTGAGGCTACTGGTTAGTTCATATTGTTGATCCTCCTAAGGAGTTATAATCCCCTTCAGCTCCTTGGGTCCTTTCTCTAGCTCCTTATAATACATTCATTTTACTATCCCGCTACTTCTCTAAGTTATTCTCCAACTTTCCTGTCCTTTAGTTATTAGGTAATCCTTGTCTTTTTCCTACAATTTTTGGATATTTATAGATACCACTGGGGAGAAAATGGAAATAAATGAGTGAAAAACATTTTTTTAACATTTGATCACTGATTGAGATGTGACTTTATACCCTTCTTTTCTGTATACACTAACCAAAAAATAAAAATAAAGAAAACAAAGTATTTATACATAAGACTTACTTTCATACTACTCTCCAAACTAGATACAGACACCAGCAATTTTTCACACGAACACATTCAGAGAATTATATAATTCTCTGTAGAGCACCTATGTACTTTGGGACAAAGGTTCAGGAATTGAGGCAATTGCAGATCTAGCAGCTACCATCCCTTAAGCACGTGTTATTACGGCTGTCCAAGGACATTTAATTTTCTAGTAAAATAGCTGGCTATATGGTAGTGTTAGAATTTAAAATATGGCTATTGAACAGACAGGCTACTCCTTATCTTAATGAACGTACCCGTCCTCACCCTTTCTAACAACTTTATTCCACTCTCCCTTATTTAATAACAGAGTGTTTCAGATACATTCCAAATGTAATATGAATTATGTGTTATGAAAATATAATACTTGATATTGGTCAAGTCATGAAATCTTACTGGACTGCAGGTATTCCACGTATAGAACAGCAATTATTTTATTTGCCTATGATATCACATTTATAAGATGTTCTCTCAGCCTCTACAAGCTTTAATATTATAATATTATAACTTTACCTTGAGCTGCAGTGTACGCATGATAGCTTTTCCTAACTTTCTTACTTGTGAGTCTTTTGACAGTTATATACATATATATAACTGTACATACACACACACACACACACACACATATGCAAACATACATATGAATGAATGAATGAAATTTGCCTGAGTCTGCTAATCATCACACAATCCAACTCAGTATTCAAAGATGCCATGTAAAACATCATATTTGCAGACAGTTTGAAGAGTGCTTCTTCACCATGGAGAAGTTGTAGCGAAGCTGTCTTCAAGATCCAGCTTAGGAGAACAGCATTTTCATATCCACACAAGACTCAGCTATTCTGTCTTTTCTCATTCACTTGGGTCACCATGGTAGACTGCTTTATAGTTTTCAAAATGTTCTCATGCTGTGATCTCAACTGAAGGAAGGATTTGGACTTAGCCATTTCCTCAGTATCCTTAACATCTATGTTGAAAATAAGTGTCCAATGAACTTTATATGTGTTAAGTATCTTGACACTAGATCTAGATAGACAGAAAAAGCTAACTTTTGAAAACAAGTATGTCAAGTAAAACACAATGCATTTAAAGAAGGGCCTATCTCTGCGGGGGAACTTGTTGCCCCGTTTTTTATCCTGGCTAATTATAGGTTTTCAGATCACTATGTCAAATAACATGCTGTGTTCTTACAGCTAAGTGGAGTGTATAGTAAGCAGAAGGGGAGACTTTTCAATATTGTGCAGGAACCATGGAGGAAGAAGTCAAGACCTTTTAGAGACCCTTTGTTAAGTTTGCATTTGTTTAAAATGTGTGAGTATATGGAATATGCTCTATCATCGAAAGACCCATTCTGACACAATAATGGGCAGCAGTTTTATAAAACAATTCTATGTGATTTGAGGGAAAGAAGGAACAGTTCTTTTATGTGTGGTTGGATTGTATGTCAGGCTAAGGGAATTGAATTATATATGACTTGATTCTTGACCTCAAGAAGGTTAATTTTTTTGCGTCATGATGACATGAAAGCATGTAAGCATGCCACCTCTAATATCAAGTGACGTGTACTGATAGAGGTAATTACAATATATTCTTGCAGCTGGAACACAGTGAATACTGTCCATGCTACACCCTTTTACTGTCTGAGACTAAAAAAGCCTGAGAAAGCTAGACAAAGCCTGAATTAGCACAGCATTTCTTGTGCTCACAACTTATCTCGGTTGTCTTTTGGAGTTATATTTCCTGATAGTGCCTCAGACTCTGACTCTAAAGCCACCTGTATGCTTGATATTGCCCATTTTCACCTAACAATTCCATCTTCCTGATGGTTATGTTCTCTACAATATTTTTCCGCATTAGTTGTTTATTAAGTTTGTATGTATTTGTGTGAGGGTGTATGTGTGTGTACACAGTCACTATGTTTGAACTAGAGGTATCACTTACCAAGACTTTTTTGAGACTTTTTAAACTAGGCTTGCAGCTTTTTTCTCTTATAACTCATTTCAGGAAGGGATAGATCAAGACTTTCAAGCCCCCGTGAACACTTTGTATGTCTTTTTCTGTGATCTAGAGGTAGACTTTCCAGAAAGCCACAGTGAGCCCATTATTTTAGAGTAAAAGCCATGGAAGATCCTTCTCTTTAGACTATTATGCTTTAGTATAACTTGGCAAAGTTCAAATTTAAGACTTGAGTTTTCAGATTTCAAATTCTTATTTCAATATTTATTTGGGATAATGGTTCTGAATTTGAGCTTTTCTTCTTTTGATTTTCCATTCCTAGATCAAGAAATGCCATCTTTTCCTCTTTGTAAAGTTAACGATCTCTTTCTTTTTGATTAACTATGACTTGCTCACCACCCATCTGAAGCTTGGTGGCAGCCTCCTCATGTCCTCAGATTGAAGTTTACAGCAGCCCGATCCCCATATACGATCCTCATCTATTTTGATTTCTTCAGGTTGACCTCTTGCTACCAAACAGCACCATTTTCAGAGTTAAAGACTAAACTTTTCACTATGAATTTCAAGGCTTTTCATGACCAGGCCTGTGTTACTCACCAGCTTTATCATCCACATATGGCATTAGACTGTACAGGAAGCTCACAATTTCCCATTTACTTACCTTTCCTGCTATGCAATTCCTTCACACAATTGCCCCTGTATCAATGCGCCTTCCTCTGTTTTACTTAAGTAACTCCTATATATTCTGTATCATTCCATCCATTCTATTTGTTGACTTCACTTGAAGATAGGAGGAGACACTATTTCTAAAATCACAAATTAGTCTTTATTTTCTCTAGATTATGATGTTTCTTCTTCTGTGTATCATTAATTTGGCTCCAAGACAGGTTGCTTTTCAATTTTATTGATAAAGTAAAAGTTCCTAATTCAAATATGAGTGTAGTTGAAAGACTAGAATTTTATACATATTAACATATGTATAAAAATAAAGTATTTTTAAATTAAGAAATATGATAACCAAATACCTTAAGGAGGTATTTTAATATTTTTAGCATTAAAAACCGGGGAATAAGCTTAAATATGATTTTAAACGCTATGATCCTTCATTTATCAAAATCTTTATATAATTTGGAGTAAAATGTCAGTTGTTTAAAGGTCAAGTGGAAAAATACATTCTTTGGAATTTTCAGTATGTTAAATAGAGTAATAACTTATGAAAAGTAATTTTACATAGTTACATCATCTTGTACCTCATCCAAACCTTCCCAGTCCTTTTAGAGATAAAGGGATTTATGATTTGGAAGAATACATTGGAGTCTCAGAAATTATTAATGATAGAACTAGTTCCTTGTTTATTATTGATGAGGCCTGAAGAATTAAAATCTTTTTAAAAGTAGTTAACTTGTGTTATCTTAAGTACTGAAGTTCAAATATGATGGAATTGGAAGGCAAAAGGGATCTACAATTCAGTTGCTAACAATATATTTTTTCTGTAGCTCTAGGAATTGAACTCAGAACCTTGTGAAGGCAAAGGCAAGGGATATACCACGGAGTTACATCCTCAGGCACTTTAACAATGACACTAAAACGAAAACCATCCCAATGACCATGCATGGCAATATTTATATTTTAGACATTTTAACACCTTGGCATTCCCCGTTTGGTCCCATGTTTATTGTCTCTACTCCTTTCCATTTATCTTGCATATCCATGAGATCTTTTCTTTGGTTCCACACATCATAGTGCTAATATTTAACTCATTTGAAAATCAACTGCCCTATAGAAATCCCCTAATTGTTTCTGTCAGTAGAAACTTCATCCTTTGAGTCCTATGTGACATTTTTTTATTCCCCTGCAATACTTGGTGACAAGTCTTGTATTAGAGTGAGTTTATCCCTTTGTAGATATACTGTGCAAGTTTCAGAATCTTCTGAATTATTTGGTACATATTTTAATTAGGTGACTGTGGTCAACGAAGAAGTAGAGAAAGTGAGAATGCCACTTGGGAGGGTGTTCTTGTTAAGTTTCCACTTGTAACAAAATGTTCTAACAAAGGCAATGTGAAGGAGCAAGGGGTTTATTCTAGCTCATAGTTAATCACAGAAGGAAAGTCAAGGCAGCAGGAGCCCAAAGCATCATGTTCACATTCAGAAAGCAGTGAACAATGAGTGTATACATGTTAGTGATCAGCTTGCTTTCTCCATTTCATACATTTCAGGTTCCTCTGCCTCAGTAAGGGCCCCACATGCAGTTAACATGGGTCTTCCCTCATCAATTAAAAAAAAATCAAGATAATCTCGCATAGGTGTGCACAGGGGCCTGTTTCCCACATGCTTCTAGATTCTATGAGCCCGGAAGAGAGCTAAGAAAAGGCCTAATTTTTGAAGGAAGAAATATTGAATTTAAGAAGACTGGACAGTTTAAAGTGTTTGATTATTATTTTCCTTAACTCTGTAATTTTTGTAGTTTGTATTTTCTTGATGCACTGTTTAGTATTGTTCCCTAAATTTATATTAATATTTCACTTTTAATTGGTTTACCAGTCTTGCATAAACTTGCTCTCCCAAGAATAACGATGGATTGTCTTGTTTACTTCCTCAGTCCAACGCAGACCCAGTATTTATAGTGTGAGGGGATTCCAAAAGATTTCTCTCTAATATACAGGTGATGTTCAAAACAGATTGATTCAAAGTCCTTGTTGAGAAAATTGTTTTCCTCTGCAATATATTGTGCTATTAATAGCTCTATTTATTGAGGGTCAGGCACATTATAGGAATATGCACCATTAGCTTTATTGCTTGCAATGAGCTTATCTGGACACTTATTACATAGAGACAAGAAAAATATACTTATTTAGACTATGAAAATGAGAAGCACGTAAAACTTTTTGGACAGGAATACAGATAAGGGGATCTGCTGAGTTATGATTTATCTGACCACTGCTCCTAGTTTCTAACCAGTCTATTCTTATGCTTCCCAATATATGATAAAATAAAGCAATAGTTTTGTAACTCATAGATTGTTTAAAGCTCATCTACTAGGGAAGCTAAATTCTTTATACTCATCATCAATGAAAACTCACTATTAGCTGAAGTTAATATAACTCATCTTTATATATTACTTTTAGGCCAGAAAACTATAGTACCTGAGGGGCAGAAGTATCTCATTTGTGAAAGAAAGCTAAGAATGGCTGTGTAGTTTCCAAATAATAAATAACTCTTATGGTAATAGGAGGGTCTCTTTCTGTGTCTTTGTATGTATGTATCTGTGACTTGATGTAAAGAAAATAGAGTAGACTCTAGAGGCTTATGCAGAAAATCTCAGACTCTTAGTTCATCAAATTCTTAGTGTCAAAATAATTTCTTATTATGCCCTTAAGCCAAAGGAAATGCCTAAAAATTCTGTTCTTTAAAAGATTAACATCAGGTAACTTAATAAGCATATGTTTTTGAGTAACTCAGTTTGTAGAGTGCTTGTCTAGCATACATAATGCTCTAAGTTTGCTCTTCAGCACTATATGAATCCAGACATGGTAATCTTTGTCAATAATCTCAGCATTGTGTAGGCAGAAGGATCAAAGCTCATCAAATGTCATCCTAGACTATGTAGCAAGTTCAAGACCAGCGTGGGGTACATGTGGTTTTGCTATAAATACAAAAAAGTATCTTCTAGCAAATAATTATTCTTTTGGAAAATAAACATAGCACATCTTACAAAAGATTTTGTAAATTACAATTTAGAACTATGTGTGCCTTGGGTTATGGAATGACTTCTTGACTCTTTGAGAGACTTGCTCCACTACCTTCATTTCCTGTCTGCATTGATTTGTCACATAACTCTTGTTTTCTGTGACAGAAATTTCCAAAATTAAACTGCTACAATTGTTCTGATATCTGTTTGATCAAAACTACTACTTTGTTTGCCTTGAGATTTTAAAATACCATATGGATTTCCTGGAGGCATAGTAGAGCATTTCTGGCATATGTTTTGGAGAATTCATACTCTAAAGGACTCTGGAAATCCTTCAAGAATCACGATTGGACATAGGAGGTTATTTTTGTATCGTATGTATTAAAGTGGCATTAAAGGTTACTTAGGACTACTACTTCAAATGCTAAATAATTAAAAGATTGCTTTTCATTCGCTGTATTGAGCTAGTTATCTAGTGAACATATTTTAGGTTGATTATTTGTTATTTTTAGAGCACCAATGGTTTCAATTAAAATTGTTACTGTTTAGTAATTTTAATGAAAGATATTATAAGATTTTTAAATTTAGGCCAGGCAAGGCAGTGTATACCTGTGATCTCAACATTTGAGATATAAAGAAGGAGGATCACAAATTCAAAACTAGCTAGGGTTACATAGTAAAATTTCTAATGGAATCACATTTTCTTGTACATTTTGGTTAAACTTTTAGTTAAACATCTCACAGACACCTTATTTATTCTTGATGGATAAATTCAAGAAATGATACACTACCATGAGTATTAAATAAGATCCATTGTTTATAGTGGATCTGAAATGATAGAAAGAGTCTGTATAGTTCTGAAATACAGGCAGGTTGAGATCTTTATGAACAGTTTAGAAGAAATAGGAAGTAAATACATAAGATCTGTGATTCTTCTTTAGTCAATCCACTTCTTTCCTTGCAGGGGTTCCCTCCTGCCAAAATGAATCAAAATAGTTACTTTATTATATGAAGTCCCTGTATTGCTAGTTTTATTCTGTTATGTAAGTCTATTAAGAGCACACACTAAGAGCCTCTTAGAATCCATGTGCTATGCAAACATGAGTACTGCGATTGAGTAATTGAATTGGTTGGCTTGAGAAATCTACAATGTCACTAGAGACATTGCAGAGGCTTACAGAACATGAAAAATACTACAAATAGGTGCTAAGTTAAATAACCGAGAGGGTGATTTTGTGAGTCATTGCTGGAGAAACTTAGGAAATAAAATGAGTTCAAAGTCAAATAGCTGTAGTCTAGTCATAGTCATGATTAAAAAGAATGCTTATATTATTAAAGTGGTATGAATGAATTATGTACGTTTTTTGTGTACATAAGTATTTGAAGGAAGTAGTGTCAGCACATTTTTCTATTTAAAAGTTAGAAGTTTAGTGTTGACTAGTTCAAAAGCATTCACAAGTGATCAATAGATGGTCATGACTTATTAATATGAGTTCTGTATTTCTAAGTGTTCAGAATTTTTAAGGTACTCCAATTTTTAATGTGAATATGTATGATTTAGCTTCCTTTCTGTTATAACTGAAGGGACTAATTTAAATTGTTTGAAACCTGTTGTGAATCACACCACATATTAGCAGTTTAGCTTCTAGTTATCTACCTCAGCTTGAGGCTCTAGGTACATTGCTCTCTACAAGTGTTGATAGTGAGACACAGGGTCATGAATTTTGTAGTAGTACATAGAAAAGAAAATAGGTTAACCTCACAGTCCTGAGTTTCCCATGGAACTTCTGGCCATACATTCAACTATCTATGCAACACGCTTATTAATAGAAATCTAATCTCAACTCTAACATGTCAGAATCCTGACTTACTTTCTGCCATTGAGTGTCACACATCAAACCCAATGAAATCACCTCCATCTTAGCTAATGATAAGTCCATTTGTTTTCTTTTTGAGGCTCTGAAAGTCATACTTGAATCATCTCTTGCTGTGCAATTTCTCTGCTGTCTCTGTCTCCAGTTGTATCCAAGAAACAATCTTTACAACTACTGCTTTAGTTCACATAGTAATCTCTTGCCAGTTATTGCAATGCCTTCTTAGCTGGTGTCTCCAGTCCTATCCTGACTCTCACACATCACTTCTCAATGCACTTGCCTTAGTAATCCATGATTTCTCAACTATTTGCAGTCCTTCAGTGTTTTCATCTCTTGCCCAGCATTAAAGAGGATATCAATACAATGACACCAAACTGTGTATACTCTAGACCTTCTGGTCTCTTTGTTTTACCCCAGTCTATTCTGACCCATGTTCAGTCTTCATTGTCCCACATAATCCTTGTACTATTTCAAGAATTGACAGACTGATTTGTGCCCCATTTTCATTGTGCCAGGCATTCTCTCTGTTTAAACCTACAGAATATTCACATAGTTTATTCCTTTAATCTTTTGATCTTTTCCCAAATGGTGCCCTTTTACTGGAAGATTCCCTATCTAATCTTTTAAAGTCTGTCCCCACTCTCAGAATACATTTTTTCTCCCTTCCTGCTTTATTTTTCTCTATAACAATTTAAAAGAAACAAATAAATAGTACTCTTTCCATTTTACTTTCTTTTAAAAATTTGTTGTTTATCTCACAAAATACAATGTAATCTCTGTAAAACTGAAAAAATAATTCTAATAGCTGGACTTATTCTTAGAAAATGATCAGCATTAAGGTTTTTTGTGTGTTGTTACATGATGACATAAGATGGTTTGTTCAGTCCAAATAGAATGATAGTGACAAATACAACAGGCAAGGCAGAAATGTTGAAGACTTGGTAAACATACACTTGTCTATTGGGAAGGAGCTAAGGGACTAGGGTTGTTATGTAGCTTTTCTGTCACTGTGACAAACATCTAAGAGAAAAAAGACCTTAATGAAATAAAGTTTATTTTTATTGCACCTAGGAAAGAAAAAGAAAGGTACAACACACACATGCACACACACACACACACACACACACACACACACACACAGAGTTTTATATGTGTGTGTGTGAACTTATGTGTGCCATTCTTAATGAAATCACTACTATATATATGGACAAGGGGCAGAGGAAGGGAAAGAGGGAGGAAGAGAATTAAGGGGAGAGAAAGAGAGACAGAGAGAGAGAGAGAGAGAGAGAAAGAGAGAGAGAGAGAAAGAAAGAAGACTACTATTTGTTGTAGCCAGGTCCCATCTCTTCTTAGTGTGAAATCATCAATGGGTCAATGGGTATATCAAATAACCATCTTCATAACCCATTCTCCTTAACTAGGTTAAAGCTCAAACTTTCAGCTCTTGAGCTTTTTGGGGTAGGCATTTTATATCTAACCATAACATAGATTTTCTCTTTTACTTTATATATAAACCTTAATGAACTTTCTCCGTTCATAGCTGGTCATGTGGTGATCGAAATTTGGTCATGGTTGTAGATCAGTTGATAGTGTTTCAGGGGTGATGATAAAATGTTGTTATTAAGTATAATTTATGTCTAGATGATGAAAAATAGTGAATAATAAACACCTTTCTGTCACTGGCATATCAGGGCAAAATGATGAAGCGTGAAGAGATAAAAATCTACTAACAGATGGTCATAGAGTCTCCTGAAAACAAGAAATTTATAGTCACCTATCATAGCATTTTGGTTTCCTTAAGCCTTCAGAAAAAGCTTACTCTATTAACAGCTCAGTGTTCCTTTCACCACAGCAGGAGCTGTATGACTTGATTAGTTTTCTCTGAGAACATTGTGAAAGAGATATACTTACTTTTGATTTTATATTGGCTTCAATACAGAGAACATATTTATGGCTCTTTTAGATCTTATGATTGGGCCATAACTCTTAAACATGAACTACTTGTAGTAAATTCATTACACTATTTCTTAAGGATGAGAATGGTTACAAAAAAGTACAACACTCTAGTCTGAAATTCATTATAACAGATGTGTGTGATCTTGTTAGAAATAATGTTGGTTTTTCTCCTCTAATGAACACTTATTATTCATTTACTAAAAATGAGAGCTGATTACAGAGTAAGTGTACCAGTATGCATCAGTGGGTTCTGAATATATTCTGTATTGTAGAAAAAAACAAACTAAAATGGATGTTTAAGCTCATCATAATACCTGGAGCCCTCACCTTATATATGGAGAAATAGTTCTCAAGCTTTACCACTTAGAACTTCAACTATCCTGTTCTCTGAGATTTTCAGTGCCACAAGAGAGGTTGAAGCATGAATACATTCCATGATAAGTGATCATGATGTAGGATAAAGGCAATGGTGTGGGTCTGATGAGATGGTCTGATGAGAAGGTAAGAGTGCTTGCTATACAAACAGGAGGACCCAAGCTCAAATGCCTAAAGCTCATATAACAGCTGCCTTAGGCCCTTTAGGGAGATGAAGTTTCCAACATGACTGAGCCATAGAGCATTTTGAAGGAAGTGAGATGATTTTTGTAAAGGTGGGTATAGACAAAAGATATACAGCATTTTGTATAGTGTTAATAAAACATTATTTCTTAAATATGTGTGTTAAAAACAACTAAAAAATGCAGAATAAGGGTAAGAATTACCTTTTGTAAATAGATCTTAATAAAATGGGAGTTGTAATACAGGAGCATACATTAATACCACCTATACAGTGTTTTTAAATGAAAATTTATGGGCTCCACACAAAACCAAAATAGCATGTCTCTAAAGAGTGTAGAGCAGGAATAAGTATTCTATAGAAGTGTCAGACTTCTTTGTTTGTTTATTGGTATTTCAAAAGCTGATTCTCTGTATAGCCTTGGTTATCCTGTAATTTACTGTATAGATTAAGCTGGTTTCAAACTCACAGAGATGCACTTGCCTCTGCCTCCTGACTGCTATGATTTAAGGCATGCACCATTAACCACCTGACTTCTTCAGATTTCTTAAAAATGTTCCCAGATTGAAATAATTGGAAGACCTGTATTGATGCAGTTCTACTCATACTTAAATTTATATAGAGAGAAACTGATGAGAGGCAATAATGGACCTGCCAATGGGGTCAGGTGATGTGGCTTTAGCAGGCAGCGGCAATTTTGATGGATAAGAGGTGGCAGAGTTAAGAGGTACTTCAAGTAGTGGAATTTAGGATAGGTATTAGGACAAAGACCATTTGAGCATTTGTATGGAGAATACAGTTCATTCTGAGTGGATGTGTCAGTGATGCTATGAATCAGATTGGCAAACACAGAATGAGTAGGAGGTGAACAATTAGGGCATCTGCTGTATTAGTTTTCTCCTTGCTGTAATGAAACAAAGCAATTTCAGTGTGGATTTATTTGCATCTACTTCTCTGAGATATAGTTCCTGATGGCTTATATGGTGTCAGGAGCAGGAGGTGGCTGGTCACACTACAGCACATTCAGGAAACAGAAAAGAGTAAAGGGCCGTACTCAGGTCACTTTTTTCTTTTCCTATCAGGACCCTAGTTCATGTTACTGTGTTGCCTCAGTTAAGTGTGATCTTCCCTCACAAATATTCCCTCACAGGCAAGCCTACATAATTAATTCTATGAATTTAATTATATTGACCATTACTCCTGCCGGATTCCCAGAAACAACATTGAATGTAGTTTAGAGTGGACAGTGAGAAAACTGAGGCCCATCATGATGAAGGGACTAATCTGAAGTCACAAACTGGTTGGCTAGGGTCATTTGGCTAAAAGTATCTGCTTAGTATTCACCGGCCTCTTACACTCACTCACTTAAGCCCTCCTTGTCTGGAAAGTGTGTATAAGAATATGGGGAGTATGGTTTTATGCAGATGGAATGCATTATTATAGTCGAAGCATCCAGCAGTCAAATTCTCTTTACTATGTTGAAAACATAATAGAAATATGATGTAGGTTCTAAAACAGAGTTTGCAATCAGAGTTTAAGACAAAACACTATTACAGGTACTTTCACAGAGACAAAAAAGTAAATAAAATCCTAGTACCTCTAATTCTGTCTACTAGTGACTGGGATTTTTATATTATGAACCTAAAACCTTTATTTACAGTGAATCATAAAATTGTATCAATCAGAAGAAAAATATGTAGACATCACTTTTCATAAAATAAAATACTGAAATTGCAAAGTTGTTAGGAAAATGGATGCCAAAATAACCTCAAAAACACTTTAGATAAAGTTAGAATACAAGATGTTGTGCTGAATGTTTTGTAGATTATACCCTTCTATACTTCTGCTATAGACTCTATACCTGTTTAGGAGACTCAGGCATAAAACATCTTGGTTGTTATTAGTGAGAGCACTAGGGTACTGACTGCTATAGTTTAGCTGTGAATTTGACATTAGCCTGGAGTGACCTGGGAAGAGGGAACCCCCAACAGCTAATTGATGGAGGAGGGCCCAGCCTACTGTGGGCAGTACTTGGAGCAAGTGGGACAAGGCTTTATGAGAAAACATAGCTGACAAAGAATGAAAGCAAACCAGTAAGTAGTATTTCTCAGTTGTCCCTTCTTCAGTGTGTGTCCAGATTCCTGCGTTTATTTTCTGCCTTGACTTCCCTTGCTGATGAACCCATAAACCAAACTTTTCCCTCTAGGTTGGTTTGCTTATTGGTGTTTTATAAGAACCACAGAAGACAAAAAAGAACATGATCATTAAGTGAAAATATCATGAAATACACATTATAAATACATATTATGGTTGTGACATTTGTATATATTTTTATCTATGCTTGGGATACCAAGGAAACCATTACAGGCCATTAGAAAACAGAACTAAAGTTTGACTAAATTGTAGGAAAAAGAGCAACTACGAGGCTCTTTTTCTTTTAGTTATCACCCTTATCAATGTCATTAGCACCACAGAAAAATGAGATGCAGAGACAGAAATGTTTGTTTAAGGCAACCTTGATTTCTGAAAGATCTCTTGTGATAAAATTAAGGCCCATGTTTTTGGACTCCTCAAATAAACGTGCTTACAATTTCATATCCCCCAAAGCTGGAAGCAGAGTCATGATTCATCCATACTATGCTGGAATATGTTTAGAGGCCATAAGACAAGTGGTGCCCCACATGGGAACTAGATCATTTTAAGTTAGAAAACCAAGTATGACTCCTGGGCCTTCTCATGGGCAAACCCGTCCATATTAGTGGCACAGAGTTAAATAGCTGTCCAGTAAATGTGTGTTCAGTGAGTATTGTAATTCCAGAGATAGTTTTTGAATCATGGTCTTTGTTTTGTTTTACAATAATTTTATTCAGAATAGACTGTACAGGTCTCTACCCATAAGTGGGCACTCACCAAGAGTCACATGATTTTCACTTTTAACAAGAACTAGCAATTAGGGCTGTCAGCTGATGGAGGAAGGATAAGATGTGAGACCCAGAAATTCTCTGGTCTGCCAGTGACCCCTTTCTGGAATGTCAAAAATACAAACTTTGCCAGTGGGTTGGCCCAGTGACCTCCATATACAAAGGTCTTTTCTTTCTAGAAACATATCGCTTTCTCCTTGTTTCTGATTCCTTCACTCACACATTTACACACCTTTTCAATCCCCGTCAGGCTATAAGACCATATATTGCTTTTTTTTTCATAGTCCAAAGATGATCCTTGGCCATATGTTAAAAGTAAAATCTTCATTTTTGGGAGCCTTCTACTTTGCAAACCTCTTGACAAGCAGATTATTGAATAACCCATGACTGCCCTTCATCTGGTTAGCTCTCTAGAGAGATCATAAGACATCTTTAACAAGCCTAGAGGCCCTCCAAGTCCCAAATGATACAGAGGGCTTTTTTACCCCATTTGTATGAAATGTCATGCTCCACCCTGAATGGAATCAAAGAAGACCATTATTTGTATAAGGCATTAAAAAAAATGAAAAGACGGGGATTATCTGGGAAAAGGGAAAGTTCATCCATGGGCTGTGGGTCATATGAAGAGTGTTTTACCCTTCTCCTTCATTGACTTGATGACTATGGGAAACATTTTTAAGTTTCTCTATGGTGCAACCAATGTAAGAAATACTGGATTGTTATGTTCTGGTCCTGATGAAATGCTGCTCTCTGGCACACAATCCTAAGGAGAGGCTCAGATACTAAGGCAAGAGGATCAAATTTTATCCTTTTCCAAGCATAGTTATGAAATTCCCTTTTCTGAAATACCAATGAGAAAGTAATCTACTAAACACTTATTACATTTTATGAAAATTTAGCAGCACAAAACATTGTGCTCTAAGTTTATATAAAGTATAGTTAGAGGTTCTGTTGACATCAGTTTTCCTAAATACATTGCATCTTCAGTATTTTATTTTTCCTATGAAAAGATTTTGATTAATGTAATTTTATGATCCAATGTAAATAAAGATTTGTGGCTCATGAAATAAAAATCCATCCTCCATTAGCCCCTGCCTCCAGCAATCATTAGGTAACAGAATGAGAGGTAATAAGATTTTGTTCACCTTGTGTCTCTGCTCAAGTACCTGTAATACTGGCTTGTCTTAAACTTTCATCCAAAACTCTGTTTTTAGAACTTATGTCATATTTATATTATGTTTTTAACATAGAAAAGCCAATTTGACTCTGATGTTTAGTCTATGTTAATGCATTCCATTTGCAGTCTTCATATTCTTCTAAACACTTTCCAGATGAGGAAGGCTTAATTGAGAAAGTCTAAGAAATTCACCAATACTCATTTGGAAGATTCTCACCGTCAAACTGATTCCAGATGACTGCAACTAATTCTCAAACCAATATTCTTTAAGAGAAAATGGTTTTCTGCAATATCAGAGATGTAGACTGTAGACTACTTAACGAAGAGACTGGCCCACTGTTGTACTATAAGGGTATAGACCCAGACTGTCACAGATTCTACACATGTCCAGTGAGTATCTGTAAAATTGGATTGAGTTGACTGCTTCTGGGACACAGATCTGCAGTCAGATGGCACAAGAGTGTGGTGTAGAAGCTGAAAGTACTTGATGTTAGTGAATAAACATGGCTTTGAATTCAGACAGCTGAGGCTTAGATTCTGACTTTGCAAGCTTGCCATCTATTTAATTTGATAAAGCTACAGACAGTCCAAGTTGCAATTCTCTCATTTTATTCTGTGCATAATGGCTGGGAGTGTAGCCCTCTGGTAAAAGGTTACCTAGCACTCCTGAGACCCTGAGTGTGATCTTAATCTCAACAATACCAATCATGATAAGAAACTAAACAGTGAGAATAATAATTGCTCTGTAATGGTTATTTATGTAAATCATATTATTGAGGGGGAGTAAACATACAGAATATGCTAACTTCTATTGCCTTTAATGGAAATATATTTTGGATGCTTCTTTATCATACTACATGCTTTAATTGTTAATCTGTCTTCCCATTAAAATATAAGCTCTGGAGGGCAGGAATTTGCATGATAATATACTTGTGTATCAATTGTTCAGAGACCAATACAATGACCTGTGTTGATTCAAATATTCTGTATTTGCACCATATAATGTGGCAGTCATTAGATATATGTGGGTATTTTTTTAAATTGCCAATTTTTAAAAACAATTTGTACATAAAGTAATGGATTGTATTAGTGCTTATTAGTTGAATCTTGTTTTAATCTATTAGTCTGTTTCTTTCAATAAATGAGTCTGTTTGCATTTCCAGTTGTTACTGAGAGGGATTTGATATTCCCATGATTTTTTTGGTTATTGTTTCTTCTTCCCTCCGGTTCATTTTGGGGATTTTTGGTTTACTGTGTTGAACATGAGGTGATCCCTTACCAATTCCCAATCTTTTATCAATTCCTGAAATAAATTGTATTATTTCTTGTGTGCCCACTGATGAATCTGTATTTCTTCTTTCACTGTGTAGTTCCCCATTTTAATATCTTTTGTAGTGTTGGCCTGATTGTAATAATTGCCTTTTTTTTTGCTTATTATGAGATATTTTTAAATTCTCTGTCAATTTTAAGAGACAACTTTCTATGTATTACATCTTTGATACTTTTTTTCTTTGAGGGCTTAAAGCATAGCATTTCATATTTACATGGCTTTTCTTCTTATGAATTAAAACATTATTTTAAAGTTCTTACAAATAAAAATCAATATGTTCAGAGATTAGTCAGACCTAAAATCTGTATGCATAATGAGTTTCTGTACATTAAAAGATGTTTTGGGGCTTCTCACTGGCTTTTAAGATTGTTGATGTGAGAACTGAGAGTATTCTGATAATACTCATCTATGTAATAATTTGGTAACTTTAATTTATAGCTTTTAATGTTCTGTTTGTTTGTGCCTTTGACATTTTAACAGCTATGTTGTAGTGGATTCTTCTTTAGTTATGAGTATTTGGGAATTTTAAATGTCTCTTGCATTTGAATGTCTCTTTAGTTATAGAAAAAATCTATTAATTTTCTTGAACACATTTTCTTTTCCTTTCTTCCTTTTTTATGTTTTTGGTTTCGTTTTGTTTTGCTTTGTTTTTGTTTTTTTTTTTTTGAGATAGAGTTTCTCTGTGTAGCCCTTGCTGTCCTAGAACTCACTCTGTAGACCAGGCTGGCCTCAAACTCAGAAATCCTCCTGCCTCTGCCTCCCAAGTGCTGAGACTAAAGGCTTGTGCCACTACTGCCCACCTGAATATATTTTCTGTTCCTTTAGTCTTTACGAGATCCATTTTCTACCTCACAGATTCTGTATTTTGAACACAACCCATAGTTGTTGTGAGTTTTTTTTCACATTCATTAATTTCATTTTTACTTAAGCTGGAATATTTTCCCAATTTTCACCTTTGTTCCTGAAATTAGATCTGCTGCTTGGGTTTCTGTGGTGAACTTACTTCCTGCTGTTCTTTATTTGATTGATTTATGCTTTCATTTCCAAAATTTTTATTTGTTTCCCTTTTTGTAGTTTCAGAATCCTTACTGAAATTGTCCTCTGGACACCTGATATTTAAATTTCTTCTCCAAGTTACTGCTTTAGCTATTGTAGGACCTTTCATGTCTAGGTCCTGATTTCCTTCTTCATTTGTCTGCTTATCTGAGCTCTCTTTGTAGTCACTGATCCTTTTTAAAAGTAGGACTCTGAGCTCTTCTTCTCACATTTCATGCATCTCATTATCTTTGGTTTCCAGTACTGAGGAGTTGGGAGCTTGTGGAAGTGTCAGAGTGAATTCTTTGCTACATTTGTATTCTATACTTCTGTTAAGATAGAGGTATTTCTCAGCCTTTCTTTTTTTCCTATTCTTTCCATTGTTTTTATTTTATTTTTTATGTTAGGTTTCTGGTGATATATCTTTAATTAGGTTTTAACGTTCTATAATGCTAATTATATTGGCAACTAGCCACAGTGGCAGATTATCAGCAACCTCAATCTTTAGTTGAAGATACTTCGTTCTCTTGCTTATGTCCTGATATATTTCAGAGACAGTGCCTCTAGGGTATTGGTTAAGGGACTATATTTTGTAGTACCTTTAGAGTTAAGGGTATCAGTATTTAAGAGTCAAGGGAATCTGGAAGAGGGAAAGTTAGAATAATATTAAAGAAAGAAGTTTTGCAAAAAAGAGTTCTGAAAATTACTGGAGAAAATAACTCTGAGGAGATAGTAGATATAGAGAAAGGACGGTATAAAGTTACTTTTTCTACTGAGATATAGATTAAGACACAATAGCATTACAATTAATGTAAATAATAATGATAATAATGGTCTAAAGTGCAACAGAAGAAGGCATTCTGACTGTAGTTGGGAAGATGTGGTTTCTTCTTCACCTTGTCTTATCTTTTGGACCATACCTTGTCTTCATAGGTAGGTAAAGGAGATTTATTGTGTCAATAATAGTTCTTAATAGGGTCAATAATTCAAGCAAGTTATGTCAGTTTGTCCTTGCAAGTGTAAAAAAATTGTATAGCTGAAGTCCACTTTCTCTCCAAATTCCCAGTGTGACACTTGCTGTCAGATTGCAACTTAGTTTCTGGTGTTTTGAGGATCATTCTTTTTGTCAAAACTTACCATTACTGACACTGAGAAAGAGTTTGGAAGACCTACTTGCCAATGTTTACTTTTTTTTTTTTTTTAAATTTATCTGCATTTATTTCATGCTGAATTTATTCCCCTGCCAGGAGTGTTTCTTTCTTCACTTATGGGATATCTTTTTCTTCTGTGCAACCTCCTCTGCTAGCTTTGGAACAATTTGTTCCTTCTTCAGTGACGATCATCTCAACGTGGCAGGTGGAGATCATGTATGGGTTGATCCAGCCTTGAGCTGTGTAGGTTCGTCGGCACATCTTAGGTGCCCTGTTCACCTGGATGTGTTCAGTGACTAGAGAATCTATGTCTAAACCCTTAAGTTCAGGATTACTCTCTGCATTTTTAGGCATGTGGGGCAAAAATTCAGCACTCTTTTGGCCATCGTTCCTGTGCTCAGTCCCACTGTTTGGCCTTGGGTGTACCATTATACCGCCAGAATGGAATGGCACGCATTGCTTCTTTAAAGTAATATCCTACAGATACTTGGTGGCTTTGCAGACATGCATACCCTTGATGGCCTGCGCAGTTTTCCACGTGTTCTTAAAGAAAACAAGATTTGAATCTTTTGATTTGCATGATTTTGTGAGGTTTTCTGGGTCAAGAGAGTAGCTAACCATCTTCACAGGTCACCGCTGGCCACTTACAGGAAGAGTCCATGTTTCCTTCTTATGGAGACTATCTGAATATCATACTATGTCCTGTAGCTTGTCTAGGTAGTGGCAGGAGTATAGGTTGAGGATCGTTGAGAACCTTTCAGCTTCAGGTTCCACACTTCTGATGCTTTCTCCAGCCTGTTCTGCTTGAAGCCGTGTTGTACCCATCAGCCCACCATACTAAGTTCTGCAGGAGCAGGTATGTGCATTTGAAGTTCCTCTCAGCTTCAAACAGCTGTGCCACACTTTGACCTCTGAAGCTGGCTGTGTTCTCCCACCTCTGGTTGGGTTTCTGAAACCTGGTCTTATGTTGTTGGTTGTCTGGGAATCTGCTTCCCAGGCAGCTACAGCTTTCCACGGTACGGGCAGTGTGCCTAGGCTGCAGTGCTGGCTCGGCTGTTGCTTTGTAGGGGAAACCATACCAAGTATTATTTCAGCTTTTCGTAGCTATTTCTTTTACAAGAATAGAATCTGTGTTTTAATATAAATATTTTTTCAGCTATTCTCACAGACACAGCTCCTAACCTGGATTCCAAAGAAGGCCACATGGAGTTATTTAACATTTGAAATGTAGCTAACTACTATGACTTATGGATTGAATTTTTAATTTTATCCAGCTTTAACTAATTTAATGTAAATATCCACATACACTTATCAAAGTATTAGATAAGCAGTTATAAAATAGTATATGCTATACAACATTTCTCAATGAATATTTTATACTTCATTCACATTTATTTACTTACTTTGTGTCCATTCATGTTTATACACAAACATACAAGCACATATACTTTAACACATTTGGGAATTTCAGAGAACAAGTTGAAGCAGTCAGGTTTCTCCTGTTACTGTGGTGGTTATGGGGTTTGAATTCATGTCTTTAGGATCAACAGCAAGAGCCTAGATGTTGAGCCATCTTATAGGCCCAATAGTCAAAAATCTATTAAAAATTAAAGTTTCCTTTCTGGTTGTAAATATTAAACAACATAGCTACATCAGTGTATATTTATCCTGTCTTTAAATATTGCCACAAAAACTCTATTTCATCACCTGCTCATTTGGGGGACACATATGAAGCTCCAGTGTAGTGTACAATTATGATTCCAATTTTAGTAACTTAGTGAATTCTGTCTCTCTTTTTTTCTGACAGGTCAAGAAAGATTTGGAAACATGACAAGAGTTTATTACCGAGAAGCTATGGGGGCATTTATCGTTTTTGATGTCACCAGACCAGCCACATTTGAAGCTGTGGCAAAGTGGAAAAATGATTTGGACTCCAAGTTAACTCTCCCTAATGGTAAGCCAGTGTCAGTGGTTTTGTTGGCCAACAAATGTGACCAAGGGAAGGATGTGCTTGTGAACAATGGATTCAAGATGGACCAGTTCTGCAAGGAGCATGGTTTTGTCGGATGGTTTGAAACATCAGCCAAGGTAATGCTACATTAAATAATAAGTTTAATAGAGTAAGATTCACAAAGAACCCAACACAGAACCATTGGTATTATCATAGTGATAATAATGTTTCTGTCCAGTGATTTAGGGTTAGCAAATTGTTTTCTTCTCTGTCTCATAGTTGGGTAATAAGTGGCAGAAATTATTATTTACTACTTAAGATGACTATGACTAAAAAGCCAAAGCACTTGTACGTGGCCACATTGACCATAATTATAATTGTGCACAACTTTTTTGAGCTCAGTTTATGCCAGCATGTTTTACAAACATTCTTGCAATCAGTGCTTGCAACATTATATAATTTCCTAGGAAATTATACATATATTCATAAATATTTGAAAATTTATGAAGGAAATAGATGTCATATCCTGTGTCACTGTCTTATTCTTCACACTGTGACTGTTAAGTGCATGTACCTTCACATCAGGAGTTACACTTTGTCATATGAATGAAGAGGTGACAATATTATGAAACCATAATACTGGGAATACTAAGGTAGCAGGGCAAGAGCTAGAACAGTACAAATGTGGAGAGCATAGCCTAGCTTGGTATTTCTGGTTCTCCTGGGAGACTGGGAAGTACCAGGAAGTGGGAGCCTATGCAAGATAAAGGACCCAGGAATCTTTGTGTACAATGAGCATTGCATTTAGAACTGTGCCTTACACGATTTTGATTTTGTTAGCACAAGTTTTTTTTTTTTTTTCTACTCTTACTCTCAGTTCCATTTTTGGTTTCTCAATCATAGCAGGGAATAACTTTAATAGTGAATTTGTTTAATTCAATTTTCTTCTAACTTGATTTTTATACTATCAACATATAATACTTAGACAAATTTATGTCAGGCAGTGTACCTTGATTCATTTACTCACTGGATAATAATCAAACTAGGGTAGTTAGCATATTCATCACCTTATTTTGTTGTGTTTCCTGAGATTTTCTGTGTACACATAAATATAATGTTCAGGTTATTAAGATTACAATCTATGTAATTTTGTTGTCATAGCTGTTCTACTGTTTTTACTTAGTATAGAACAAATATTTAGATATCTGTGGAGCCCTAGCATTTGCTACTTGTTTGGGATTCAGATGTGTATAAGACAGGTATTATCTCTTTACTTATGGAGGTTATAAGTAGACTTCATTGTAGACATTTGTACAGAGAATTTTTAGGGAAATTCCTTGAATGGCCATCATTCAAAGTGGGTTGCAGGTGTTCTGTTGCATGGTATCTGACTATGGATATGATAATCTACTGTATAGCTTAAATATAGCTATATATTTTCAAATAGCTGGAAGAAATAAAATGTTCCATTAAGTATGTTTCCTTTGATTTAAACATTACTGGATTCCTATGGGAGAATGATCTTGCCCAAGATTATCTAGGGATTGAAAGGAAAAAGCTTATTTGAGAATATCCCTGAAGTGTAAACACAGCATGATTAAGCTACTGCTTGACTCACAAGATGATGGAAAGGGAAAAGAGCTGGTGGTCTCACTTATAGCGTCCCACTGCTGGGGTCCCAAGTAAAGCAGTCTTTGTTAGAGTAATTTCTGGACACACTTAGCACCTGGCCCCTCTCTGGTCCACCACAGCTCACTACGATTTTCTTGTGTTTGGAGAGTTATGTTGTGTAGTTCTTAGTGTTGCTTTTGTTTTTATTTTAATGGTTTCATGTTCTAGTGTACTTCTCTAGATCTTTTAGTCCTTAATTTGCCATTTCCTATTGTTCTTCTCTTAGTTCTTGATGAACACAAGGAATTTTAACATCTGTAATTTTCCCTTGAATGCTAGCCTGGAATTTTCTTTTTCATTCCAAAATACCAGTTAACTAACATTGTCTTCATTTTCCCTGAGCCGCACACCCCCTTTCACAGTTTGCACTTTCCTTCTGATCCTTTCTTTGTCTTTTTGATCTCTTTCTTGTTTTCGTTTTTCCCTTCTTGCTTGCTTGCTTCTTGCTTTATTTCAACTCTTCATCTATTCACAAGGAGACATAGCAGTCTGGATGACTTGTCTTAACTACTGGTGAACTGGAAGGAGTGATTTTTATGGAGAAGTGATCTTGTGTTATTCTCCCATTGAGTGGACACCATCAAGTATATCTTACCTACCACTCAAGTATTCTGTTTACCGAAACTGCAGATATTTATAAAACATATACAATCAGTCTTTATGCCTAACCCATAGCATAGCATATGGAAAATCTATAGTGTGTGGAATAGTGATTAATTACTAACAAGAAAAGGGGTAAGGAGGCTATGAACTATTGGGTGGGTTGAAATTACTTCAGGGTCTAAGAACTTTCTTAACTTTGTTTTCCTTACTTCTCTTTGTTCCTCTACTACAGCATCAAATTCTATATGCTTGAGAATCCTATGATCATTAACTTCAGGCCTGACTGACCTTCCCACTTAAATACTGCATTTTTAATTATCCAGATTTACACCAGTGTTAAGTTTGAAGAGAAGCTATGTACACTGTGGGAAAGTGGGCCAAAAATTTAACAGAATTGGCCAAACTTATCACATCCCAGCTTCATTAAATAGACAATCCATCCAAGACCTATGTGTATGGATAGAGTTTTATATATATATATATATATATATATATATATATATATATATATATATCTTTTAATGCTTTCAAACATTATAAATTTGATGCTTCTATATATAGGACATTGTTTATTAACTATTCAAACTTCATTAAAAACATTTTTATTTAAAAAAAAAATTTCACAAGCAATGTGAGACTGATTGTGTAAGACCACACGGTGAAACGTAGAATCTACATTCTACTATCCACTTCTCTTTAAAAGCAATTCACTTGAAGTTGCTCTGCTGAGCATCCTAACAATAATGGCTTACTGACCCTGAGTTCACATTCACCATCAATATTTGAAACCTCGGCAAAATTATGCATCATTGGCAAAGTGGAGTACCAAGCTGCTGAGCAGGTCTTTTTACAGGTCTGAAATAAAAGTGTGCTAAGTTTTGAATACAGCATTGCAACCCATAAAACTGAGACCCAGATTAAACTTCCTGTTTGACTTGAGATGGCAGCATTTGGGAACAGCAAACAGTTCCTTCTTTGATTGCTTGCGGGATCAGGGGATGTGTCCAATATAAAGCATCTCGATAAAGGAAGGAGGTCTCTTGCACACTATCATAATCAGTTGTTGATAAACATCCGATTTCCATTTTCCCCCTTTTATATCTCAAAAACTACTAATGAGCCAAAGCCACACCCTCCATCTTTGCCCTCACCGACACAGTCTGTAGAAGTCCCGTGGGCATCAGTAGTAACCTTGCCCTTCCTTAATTGAAACTGGAGCTTGTAATCAAAACTACCTTCCACCCTGCTGCTAACCCCACAGCTGAGGAGGATTTCATGTCTTAGCCATGCAGTTTCTCAGAAACTTTCATATATATGTATGTATACATATATTAAGTGGTGTGTCGGATCTTTAAATCCTATCTTCTTATACTAGTTCAAAAGAAGGAAAAAATGATTATTACCAAATCAGATTTTCTTTACAGTCTGTGTGAATGAGTGCTCACTATGGATTTTCTAGGTAACATATGATTATTCCCTCAAAGATATCAACTTTCCTCAAACATTGCTGGTTTATGCCAGCAATTTAAAAATGGATTATCAATTTGTTTTACTCATGGTTGTAAGCTTACACTTACATGTATAAGAGGGATCTCAGTCCATCTTTCCCTGTCCATTTACTCTAACAATGGATGTTTTATTCCTTTCTGTGACCATACATAATTTTCATAATTTACTTTCATAATAAAAGTCCTGCCGTCTAATCTCATCTCAAGGGTTGACTGACCCCTGCTATGTGTTAACAGGTTTACCTCGTGCATTTCTGGAGGCTGTTGTGTGAGTCTTCCCACTTTCAGCTTTGGGATTTGCCTTTTCACTAACTTCTAAAGTTGTTGTAATTATTGTGAAAATGTATGTGGATCATCCAGATGCATTACATATGACTTCACTGTCACTCACTCACACACACACTCACACACACACACAC
>JADRCD010200525.1:0-18699 GCA_019843815.1 Montemys delectorum | reverse complement strand
GCAGGGAAAGGCAGCTTGTAACTGTAGCTTCAGCATTAGGAGGAAGTGATTTGGTGACCCTGGGGGCCAACTGGCCACCACTCTAGCTCAGCTGGCGAGATACAGAGTCACTAAAAAAATTGTGTCTCAAAAAAAAAATAAGAGGTAGAATGATTGGGAAAGACGAGCAATGTTGACCTCTGACTTCTTTATATCTACACACAGTTATTCTGTACATACACACATGCACAACATCATCTAAATATACATGGAACACACACATCCAAATTACTTTATAATCTGAAGAAACAGGTGCACAAAATATAGAAACTTTATGTAATGGAATTCTTGTTGTGTGTAGCTTTAATGCTACTGCCTTGGGACTGGCTCCCACCCAGCTTTCCCTTTGCTCTTTTACAGTTTGCCTTCTTGGTACAACTGCTGGACACTACTATCTCCTGCCTGGAAAAGCATGTCCTTATCAATTTTTTTTGAAAGATAGGGTTTCTCTGTGTTAGTCTGGCTGTCCTGGAACTCACTTTGTAGAGCAGGCTGGCCTCGAACTCAGAAATCCGCCTGCCTCTGCCTCCCAAGTGCTGGGATTAAAGGCGTGCGCCACCACTGCCCGGCACCCTTATCAATTTCTTAACTCAGTCTCTTCCACCTGCCCTAAACGTAGTGGCTAAACCCATCAGGCCTCTGCCAAACATCTATGACTACCTGCCTGTAGTAGTGGCCCCACACACCAGCTCCTCCAGAGACCTCACATGGCTGCTGAGTTCTTCTAGTTCTAAAGCATAGTGAAAAACTCCTTTCCTTCTTTGCGCCCCTCTGCCTGCCTCCAGGGACCCTGAAGTCCTACCTCTACCTTCAGCTCAGCAATTGATCCACAGCTTTCTTTACTGGCCAATCAAGAACCAAGTGCAGAATAGGACCTAAGCATCAGAACTCTTCCTACAACTCCTTGTGAGATTGAACTGGGGTATCAACAAGACTTTACCCAAGGTCTATGCCTATAGTGTAACTCATAACTCTCCTTACAAGTCCTTGTGAGATTGAATTGGGGTATCAACAAGACCTCACCCAAGGTCTACTCCTATAGTGTAACGGATTGAAATAATGCTATTTTGCTTTACTCTAAAAGTTTAGAAATTTTCAAGTAGATTTAAAAGAATTGGCTTCCTAATATCAACGGGGAACACTCTAGGTACATTTGTAAATATTAGCAATTATATTCTATAGTTAAAACCTTTATGCCAAATATTATGAAAATTAAAACAAAAATTCCATTTGAAGTATAATTTTGATAAATGTAAAATAAATCACACACATCAAGTCTTGAGCACACAGGTTTCTGGAATATGAAATTCTGATGTTTGTTGGTCAGGGCTAAAATTCAAATAGAGAGGCTCCCTGCTAGAACTGATTTATTGTAAACTCTTCTATGTGCTGAATGATAATTTGCTTTACTGTTCATAGTGAAAGGGAATACAGAATCAACAGTCAGTCAACCAAATACATGTTTAATAGTTATATCTGTAACCTCAGGTGGACTGAATAGTGAGAAACTAAGATTGTGGGTGGCTATATATATATATATATATATATATATATATATATTCTCTCCTCTTATGAATATTAAAGTCTTTATGAGATAGCTAAGGTGATATTTTGGATGAATATTAAAAAATGTAGATGAATCTCTCTTTAAATAGAATAGTATTGAAAGTAAGCAAGGCACTTTAATAAATATAATCTCAGATCTGGAGAAGTGGCTCAGAGGGTCAGAGTACATCCTGTTTTCACAGAGGACTGCATATAGGTTCCTGGAAGCTGCCTGGAGGACTCATATTGGCCTGGAATTTAGAGTATCCTCTGCCTCTGAAGACACTTGAACTCACATGCAAAGACACACACACACACACACACACACATACACACACTGATGCAACCATATATTTTCTAATATGAAATGCAGATTTTTTGCTAAGATTATATGGAGCATCATCAAATCTAATTAGGGTCTGGCAACTGAAGGTTCTCAGAGGCCCACTCATCTGAATTAAAGCCACATCATTTTTGTCACAGACCCCTCCATAAAGCAGAGTTGAAAGGTCACACACTAAAAATATCATGGCAAGTTCATCTGACATCCACATAGGTGCAGGGTAGTTAATTAATCTCTCAGAGAATTAATCTCTAGTTCCATCTCTTATAAAATACAGTCAGCAGTATTGCAAGTTCAGGCTTGTGCTCAGTCTAAGATAATTGTCAAGTTGCTTAATACATGATGCATTAGTTATTCATAAACAGCCACAACTGTGCAAAATGTTGGGGTATATGAGGTTTTCTTCACATTTCTTGGAGTCAGCCTGGGTTCATTCAGATGGATTGTGACTTTCACATTTCCCCTCAGCTCACATTTATACTTTGCCTATGATTTCCATATGTAAATGTCTTGCTTTGACATTTGACAATCGGGACATCCATCAAGGGAAAATGTTTCGTTCACTTGATGGAAGTGAGTTTAAATACTTCCCCGATGACATGGGTCAGAGGTTATATCATGTAGCATTTCTGTAAGTACACAGAGTATAAGGTGAAATGATGCAAACAACCAAGAGCTGCCACTCAGGTGATGGAGCACCAGTCTAGCATGCAGGAGGCCTGAGGTTTAATACCTGAAACCACAGGAACCAGGTATGGGGGTGCATACCTGTGATCCCAGCATTTGGAAAGTAGAGGTAAGAGGATCAGAAGGACAATGTCATAGTTGGTCTTAGCTAGTTTTTGGCCAGTTTGTGATTTATGGATTACTTGCTCAAAACAAAATAGAAAGATGCATGTATAAAAGTTGGTCATCAAAGGTATTTCACCTTGATGCTTATTAGGCAATACTTGGAATTGTGGTTATCTTTCAATGCTTATTTAAAGTTCTTCTACCATGTTTTCCAGTAATACCATCGTAAATATATCATACACTTAGCTGATTCCTTAAAAATCAGCTGTCTAAGAGAGTAGGCATATAACTCTGTTTTAAAAGAGTATTATTTGAATAACCAGATCCTATTCAAATAGGTTGTAATACATTTTAGTCATATGTTTTTGTGTGTGTGATGTAAGTTCATGTATATGTATATGTGTGTACCTATGCCAGGAGTCCTCCTTTATTGTTCTACATCTTAGTTTTGAGGCAGGATTTTGCACTAAATCTGGAACTCATCTACCCAGCATGGTTTATTGCTAGTAAGCCTTCAAGATCCATTTCTTTCCATCCTCAAGTGCTATGCTTACAGGCATAAGCTGCTGGGACGACTGTTTTCTGTGAATGCTGGGGAACCAAACTAAGATCCACATGAATGTGCAGTGAGTTCTTTACCCACTGACCCATCCCTTCAGCAACTACAATTAATCTTTAGAAAAAGAGAAGAATGCAGGACATAGCCATGTATGTATGTGTACAAGCAAGCATTTGTGTCAGGGGTGGATTTAATGGGGTCAGTGGCTGGATGTCACATGACTACATGCTTCTCTTTCAGCGTGTTCTCTGAGATGGCGGATTGTTCCTTCAAACTGTGGGCCAGAAAAACATCCTCCTTCCTTCAGTTCCTTTGATCAGTATTGCTCACAGAGGAGGAGCATGAAGTCACATAACATCAACAGTCACTTGCAACTACAAACGCTTGCTTGTATGCATAATTGGCTATGTCTTGCGTTCTTTCCCCCATTTAAAGGATTAATTGTAGGGGCTGAAGTGATGGGTCATAGTAAAGAGCATTACTGAAATACTCCAAAGGAACCAGAGAAAAGAGTGAATACTGTGATTTCAGTGATATGCATATCTTGATTTACAACTTTCATTCATGATTGCCCATGTAGCCATGAGTGGAATGTGTGGTATGAAGAATGATGCTCTGAACATCTCTATCTTCATCCATATAGGGGGTGAATTAATACGCAATCCTAAATGACAAAAGGAACTGCATTGAATTTTTTGATGTGGCAAAACCAATTAATGGACGAAGGACCTTTTCCTGGCTCATAGCTTTAGGGACCAATCTACTATGTCAGGGAAAACACTGAAGGGGGAGCATGGGGTCACACAGCATCTACAGTCAAGAAACAGGAAGGTGAATGCTGGTATTCAGATTTCATTTTCCTTTTCAATCAATCCAGGTTCCTAGTCCATGGAAAGGTGCTGCCTTCATTTTGAAAGTGTCTCTATGGCTCAATTAAACCACTCTAGGAGCTCTCTTTCTGAGATATACCCAGAGTTTTGTCTCCTAGGTAATTCTAAATTTGCTCTTATTGACAACCATTAATTATTATAGAAACTTTGGACTTGTGGCTCAGAACTTACTAAGTTGAGATGGAAGATTTTAAGTGCGTCATCTATGTATGCTATGCTTAATCCTGGGAATCAGAGATGGAGAAGCCAAGATACAGGCATTGCATTGTTGCTAGCCTTAAACTAGGTGAAGGGGAGACCACAGACCAAGGCGCCAAAGCTACCCCTCTTATGAGTACATGCTCAGTGTCTGTAGTAATGAGGCTCTGTGTTGTTTCAACACATAAACCTATTATCTCTTATCAAATCTGAACTTCCTTTATTACCCTCTACACCACACCATACCCCATGCTCTACTCATCTCTAGTAATGACTATCCAACTTTTAAATGGGGATTTTTTTAGCTTCTATATGTGAGAGAAAAATAAGAATTCCTTGTTTTCCAAAACAGGACTTATTGTATGCAGTGCGTCTTTCTACTTTGTTGAAGATGATGGAATTCCAAGCTTCTTTTTGTTGCTGTTCCTCCATAATATTCCAGAATGGAAGCTAAGGCAATTTGGTTTGTTATTTATTCAGCCGTCATTGTAGTTCCTCTCTATTTTTAAATGAGAGGGTGGCATGTAGAGGGTGGTATGTGTGTAGATGCGTGAGAAGGATAGAAGCTGACTTCAGATCTTCTGGAGATGAACTTATATTATAGGTGGTTGTCAACTGCCTGTTCTTGGTGCTGGGATCCAATCTCTGGTCCTATGCAAACTTTCTTAACTGCAGAACCATTTATTCAGCCATGATTTTGTAATCTAAGCAATAGAGTAGTGGTCTTTTTTGATGCCCATCAGTAATTTTCACAGAAGCTCCAGGGTTAAAATGTAGCATACTGTATCTCCAGGAATGGGGAGAAAAGATAAACTCTAGTCCCATCAAGGAAGAAGATATGGATAGGCAGGGGTGGAGTGTGTTCCTATGAAGGTCACAGAACATCTGAGGGTAAATGACACTTTTGGCAGAAGATACACGGGAAAAGAAAAATGTATTTGTGAGTTGATCCAGACATAAGTGTCAAAACCTCCAACAATGAACTAAACTAAATTCTGTGAACTTCATAGGAAACACAGCTTTCAGAAAAAAAAAAAATGTTTTCATAGTAGAGCCAAGTCAAACATCTGTGGGGCTCATGAGGTGGCTCTGTAAGTAAAGGAGCTTGCCCATAAGCCTGCTGACCCGAGTTTAATCCCTGGAACCCACAGGATAGAAATGGAAGGAGATACCGTATGACATGTAAATAAAGAAAATATCTAATAAAAAAAGAAAAAGAAATGGAATGGTTTCCTGCAAGTTGTCCTCTGTCCTCAACAGGTGCACCATGGCACATGAGTCCTTTTGCAGTAATATAAATAAATGTAAGTTTAATGGTTTTTAAATCTATGAAATGAATTTATGAAGAAGTCCAGACAGATGGGTTAATTACCACTAGGCCATGTATCACTGAAATAATAATAAGACACTGCAGCCACCAGTGGGAGAAAAAATTAACATTTCAAATGCCATTATTTGAGTTAACAGAAATCTCCCTTTATACATCTTTTAAGCATTTATGAATTTTTAGATATTTACATTTGCACTATGCTCTAGTTGCATATATACATGCAGATTAAAATCATAGAAATTTAAATAGAATTTAGCCATTTTAAAAGTATAAATAGAAAATTTACATAAACTCCCTGGAATACGTTATGATGTGTATTTTATAAAAACTAGCAGCTCACCCAATTTCATGTAGAAGCCTCACAAAGCCTCAATTCCTACCAGGGGTGGACCTCCTTCCGAGTCTTATTCTGTAACCCAGGCTGTTCTGCCATCCAGCGCACTCCTATGAATGTCAGAATGCAGGAGCACATCACCATGTCCATCTGTACTGTCTATCCACCTGCCCTCACATTAGTATAAATTTTTCTAAAAGGATACAGGGGAAAATAAGCTATTTCTCATGAGCATTATGAAATCTGTCATGAGACAGAATAAGTTGAACTTTTTGTAATGAGCCAGACTTCCATTCATGTACTTGATGTTATCTTATGGAGCATCCCAGGATTAATACTACTAATCATATCTTGGTGTACTTATACTGGAAAAGGATGTTGACTCATAGAATTGACTTTTTTCCTTAAATTTATAGTATTATTTTCTGGACCTAGAAACTTGGCAATAAGGTATTTCTGATGTGCTAGTACAATGCTGGAACAAAATATTTGCCAGCTTATATTTTTAAAGATTAGCAGGAAATGTGAGGGAGAAATATCACATATTGACTTGGGATGCCTACAGAAAACAGTGTTTCTTTTGTATTAACATTCTACATATAAATTCAGGAAATATTGTATGTGATTTTTTATATATTGGAGAATGTCTTCCTATGACATAAAAGCTCTTGCTTTATGATATCTTTCTACTTCTTGCTTGCAATAATTTCTTCAGAATTTTTCTTTTTATTCTTTTTCAAATGAAAATAAATTTATTGTTAATATGTGTGCAAGAGAGAAAAAGATTGTGTGTGTGTGTGTTTGTGTGCATGTGTGTATGTGTGTGTCCCTACTGCACGTGTGGAGATTGAAGAACAGCCCTTAGACATTAGTCCTCCCCTCCAACCATATAAATTCAGGGGGTCGTACTCAGGATTGTGTATCTACCCACAGTTCCATATCACCAGACTTTGTTTCTATTCTCATTATTAAACATATTCATTATTAACAACAAAAATAAAGACAAATGTTTAGTGCTATAAAGCCAATAAATAATAACTAACACTAGATAGTTAAAATAATGTTTTATAAGTTATTACTTACATTGGGAGTGACTTCAGTACTTTTTTTTGGCTGTGATTCTGTGATCTTGGTTAGCAAGATTGTGCTGGGTAGACTTCATGAGAAATAGAATACTTATTTAAGTGGTTTAAATCCCTTTCCTTTCTAAGTTCTTACAAATTGAACATTATCTTTAATAAATGATTTGTGAGCTAATGACAAGTTATAAACTATCTATAATGAGAATTATTTTTTAACTTCGGTTGAAACAGGTTCATTGTTGAATGGCAGAATAGAATTATTAAGAAGTGCTCATGGACCCAACAAAAACAAGGAACATTTGTAACTGTGTGAGTACTGACCTGCAGACTCAGACCACCATGGAGATGGCCATGAAAATGTCATTCTAAAAACCAATCTTCCTCATATCTATGTATAATCCATCTACTTGACATGTATAAACATGGCTGCTAAAAAAATAAATTTATTCAGTAAGAAAGATACCTGATCAATTTGAGGTCATTCATTCAGTCAACAAACAAGTCCAGCAAGCTTATTGTCAGTCTCTAAATCTTGGAGAGAATAATGAAGTACTTGGTTATTTCAACCCAGGGTTTAAAAATTAGATTCCTTCCCAGCAATAAATAAAGGATGACATAAAGGGGCAGCACTTTCATTTATTTCATGATTCTTCTGTTAGTAAATATATGCATATTTAATGAAGTAAATCCTAGTTTATCAATTTTTAGCTAAGTACAGTCTCTGCTTGAATCAATAGTTACTTTATTTAAGAAACATTGGCCTGTGGGCTAACAAGCCTTGTCTTTTGTTATATTAGATGTAAAGTCTAAGAATAAACTAGCTTTAAGGTTTCTACTCTAAGCTGCCTTCTATGACAACACTTTGTATTCCCCAAGTGAAGAAAAGAGACGGCAATTTAAAATAGGCTTTCATGGGGGATAGAGAAGTCCTTGTCTCTGAGAGAACCAGGAGATGATAAAACTGTTTGAAACCAGGAGATGGTCAAGGTTAACAAGAGATGGCAAGAAAGAAGAATGTGAAAGTCAGTCTGTGTCGATGCTTCCAATCTTGTAACATTTCAAGAAAACCTCAAGGAAGGGAGATAAAAAGTGACATGGTAGGGAGTTGGAGAGAAGGCTCATTCCTTAAGAGTATGAACCTATCTTCTAGAGGAACCCAGATCATTTCACAGCACCCTTACTTCTCTGGCAGTTAACAACCACCTGTAACTCCAGATCTAGTGGATGGTTTCAGTGGGCACCTGCAAATCCACAAACAGATGCCTAAGTGAAAAATAACAATGTTTATTCATTGAAAATGTTTGTCTGGGTCCATAAAAAAGGATAGATATTCAATACCTGTCATTTAACTTATGGGATAAATTTTGTTTCAATAAGATTATTTGATTTGAGATGGTTATAGAATAACGCACTACTGCAAGGAAAGAATGCAGGTCTGGGGCTGGGTTACAGGGTGTAGACAAATTTTCTAGCAAGCACTTAGCCCTCAGTTCCTTGCTAGCACTTGTTAAGAAAGAGCAGGAGGGAGCAGGCCTATGATCCAAGCACTTGGGAGCTGAAGGCATAAGGTCAGAAGTCCAGAGTAATCTTTGGTTACATGCTAAGATGAAGGCCAGATTGAGATATACGAAATCTAGTCTAAAAAAAAAAAGAATAAAGACATGAAAATTTTATGTGATCTTCACTCGGTTTTGTTGATGAAATTCTTGCAAACTGCTGCCAAAGATCACAAGCATATAGCAAATATTCCCATCACTATTAAGGTACTCTCCATGACCCTATACAGAAAATAAGAACTTCATTTTGGCTTAGAGTTATTATGCATCTCCAGAGACCCAGTCTTCATTTCTACAGATTCATAATCTTGAGTGTTATAGGAACAGAATTATATAGTGGATAATTTTTGGATTGGCTTTCTCCATCAATATAATGATTTGAAGATGCAGCCACATCCTTGCATCTATTAGTACTTGCTTGCCTTTTTCATCCCTGAGTGTTACTCTTTGACATAAGTGACATAAAAGTACACTTTTAAGAATTTGCCTGTTGAACCATATCTGTCACGTTTTTATTTATGACTTATTATTAACATTAATTTAAAGATTTTTATGTACAGTCAAGCTTTCCTATCTCTGAGATGAATACCTGAATGTACAACTGGTGAGTGTACAGTAGAACATCTGTGTTTTGAGGATTTGAAGTGATTCTGGAGGGCTTATATAATTTTGCATCTCACCAACATATATAGAGAGAGTTGTTATCCTCTCAAAGATGGGTGGTGGTCTTCTGTTTAACTTAAGTCATTGTCATACAATGTTCAGCTTTAATTTGCATCAATATTTTGCTAAACATGGATGCTCGTGGTTACATGCTTTCTGAAGACCTTCTCTGTGTAATCTCTCAGTTCTCGTGGCTCCTTTCTCAACAAAATTGCTTTCATCTCATGCAGTTTTGAGGTTTTAACATATTTTAAATTTCTGTTATGTGTGGGTATATGTACATGTGTGTGTGTGTCTTTGTATATGTCACTTTCTGTGTGTGTATGTGTGTGTGTGTGTGTGTGTGTGTGTGTGTGTGTGTGTGTGTGTGTGTGTGTGTGTATGTTTATGCTCCAGGAAGCAAGAGGGTAATGAATCCATGGAGGGTAGAATTATAGCCTTCAGTGATCCATCTAACAAGGGTATTTGAATCTGAGCTCCAGTCTATGACAAAGGAGCAACTACTTTTCACCAGTGAGCCATCTCTCCACTTGAATGTTTAGTTCCCAACCTGTTCTAGCCACAGAAATACAATTTGAAACTCTTTTTGCATATATGACAGCTTGTCTTTTCATTCTCTTTATTTTTTAAACAAAGATTTATCTCACTTTTAATGATATATGCGTATCTTAGTGGGTGTGTACACACCAATGCAGATCCTGTTAGTGACCAGAAGAGAGCATCAGATCCCCCACAGCCCAGATCTCCAACCCCATCTTTTCTTCCTCTGAAGATCCTAGGAAGAACAAAAGTTTTATGTAATAAATTCCAGTTCGTCAAAGAAGCTTTTTTTTCTTTTAATTGGATATTTTATTTGTTTACATTTCAAATGTTATCCCCTTTCCTGGTTTCCACTCTGCAAACCCCCTATGCTATCCCCCCCTTATCTGCTTCTATGAACTCCCCAACCCAACCACCCACTTCTGCCTTACCTCCCTAACATTCCTCTACACTGGGGCATCAAGCCTTCACAGGACCAAGGGCCTCCACTCCCATTGATGCCAGATAAGGTCTCTTCAGCTCCTCTGTCCTTTCCCTAACTCCTCCATTGTGATTCCTGTGCTCAGTTCTATGGTTAGCTTCAAGCATCAGCTTCTGTATTGGTCAATATCTCACAGAACTGTATCAGGCTCCTGTCAGCAAACACTTCTTGGCATCAGCAATAGTGGTTGGGTTTGGTGTCTACATGTGGGATGGATCCCCACAAGGGACAATCTCTGCATAGCCTTTCCTCCCATCCCTATTCCACTCTTTGTCCCTGTATTTCCTTTAGGCAGGAGCAAGGAACCATGCTTAACCTCTAGATATGGTCTCAACAGGTTCTCCCTCCCCTTTGTGAGGAATTTCAGCTAATGACATCCCTGTGGGGTCCTGGGAGGCTCTTGCTCTCCTGGCATCTGGGACTTTCTGGTTATTATCCCTAGTTCCCTATCCCCCTTTCTTACATTCTTCTGTACAATTTTCTGACCCTCTGTACATCTCCTCCATCTCCTCCTATATGTGATTCTGCCCCTCTTTTTACCCTCTCCCTCCTTTCTCCCAAGTCCCCCCACCCTCTACTTCTCTTGATTATATTGTTCCCCCTTCTAAATAGGATTGAAACATCTATTCTTTGCTCTTCACAAAGATGCTTTCAATGGACCTACTTTTGTATTCTGGTATAGAAACTTTATTTAGCCCTAGCTTATGAAAATACTCTTCAGTTTTTGTTTGTTTGTTTGTTTATAGATTTGTGGTCATTTGCTTTTTCTTCTTCAGTTGAGAAGTCTCTCTATCTTGTACTGAAATGTTTTGTGATTTTGTGAAAATCCATCAGATATGTTTTGTGGTTCTATTTTTGGATCAATTTTATTGATCTTTACAGATAAATAGCTCCATTTTATTCATTTTATTTATTGTTTTCTTATTTTCAGTTTCATTTATTTATGGTCTTATTCTTGTAGTCCCCTCCTTTCACTTGTCTTGTGTTTATTTTATAATTATTTTACCTCAATAAATTCCTAAAGCCATGGCTGAAATCATTGATTTGAACATTTTGCTTTGAGCTCATTGCATTAGCTACTCTTTGCTTTGACAAAGCTGCCAACAAAAGTCTATTAAGAAAGAAAGGGTTTACCATGGATCACAGTTCAAGGGTACATTCTATCATAGGGCGATGGCCTGGTGTCAAGAGCTGTGGCATGATTGAAAGGAATCTGATCACATGGTTTGCACAGTCAGAAATCAGAGAGGCAGACACAGAGAAAGAAACACAGAGACTGGGAGACAGAGACATATATAGACTAAGAAATACAGAGATAAGAGTGATAAAGACAGAACGAGTCAGAGACTGACAGAGACAGACAGAACCAGAGATGCAAAGACACAGAGACCCAGAAACAGAGACTGAGACAGACAGAGAGATAGAGAAAGAGTGAGTCAGAGAGAGACAGAGAGTGTGCCTGGTATTCAACTTGATTACTCAGTTACCCCTATTTTATTCAGCACAAAACTCTTAAGAGGATGTCCACACAGATCTCAAATTCACAGCAACTCTGCCTCTTTTCAGTTAACCCTCTTGAAAATGCCTTCATAGATGACAGGATGGAGGCGAATGTAAGTGACTCCAAATACAGTCAAGTTCACAACAGTAAGCATCGCACTGTTGAGTATAATAGAGACTGTAAATGTACCCACAGTGCCATTGTTTTCACAATATTTTTATATTTTATTCTCACTTTTGACTTTTTCACGAACTTTTGGATTATTTAAGACTTTATGGTTTTAGTGTTCAAATCTCTGGAGATGTTTCTTCTATCTACTAGTCACATATAAATGTCCAGTGTTAACAGCTATTTAATTCCTTCAATCTAGCAGCGCAGTCCTATTTCTAAAGCATCTTTATTTTGGCAAACATATATCCGCATTTTACTCAAGACAGTTTCTGTGTAGTCTCAGCTATCCTGGAACTGGCTTTGTAGACCAGGCTAGGGATCCACTTGCCTCTGTGCCCCAAGTAGCGATTAAAAGCAGGCCCTACCGCATACTGTTTGCAAAGATCAATCTTATATTCAGGCCATGTTTAAAACTTCTACAGATGGTGCTGGCTGGGGAGATGGCTCAGTGGTTAAATATACTTGCTGCTCTAGCAAAAAACCTGAGTTCCACTTCCAGTACCTGCGCCTGGGGGCTCACAACGGCCAGGACATCCTCCAGCTGCAGAGAATAGAGTACTCCTTTCTAGCCTCTGCAGATAACTGCTCCTATGTATACACATGTATACACATGTATCACACACATGATGTCCATCCACTGAAACAAAGAATAAAAGTCCACTCCTAAAATGTTGAAGTTTTGCGGAAAACTTGTGTAATTATGACTTGATGTGGCGGGATTCACCTACAGCCTCAGATTTAGAAGGCTGAGCTAACATACCGTGACCATACCTAGGGCTTGGGATTTGGCTCTGTGGAATGACCCTTGTATAGCATGGCCAAGGTCCTTAGGTAAGCCACCAGCAACACACAAACCAAACGAGGAAGGCCTTGAGCATCACTCTCCTTTATCTGACTTGTTTAGGTGTGCCACACAAGTGAATTTTGAGTTGTAGGGTTCATCTAATCTAATACCAAGTGTTCATTTTCTATTTATAGTTCTCTTAAAATGAAGCATGATAACACACTCCAAATTGTCCCTCTAAGTTTGAAACCTTATGTTGGCCAAGTCAAATTTCCATTAACAAAACACTACAAAATAATGTTGCTCAGTAGATCATCTGAAATAGGAGATATTTCTCTCAATTTTGAAGCCAGGGCAAATGATGTTATCAAACAATGGTTTGTCATACTAGTTATTTACAAGGAGTGGAATAAAAATACATTTCATGAGTCAAGTATTTAATGCTTTCTAGTATTTCAGACATTTTAAAAGGTGGCTGATGGGCTTATGGAAGCAGCTCAGAAAGTAAAATTAATGCTCTCCAAGAACAAGGACCTGGTACTAACCCTCATTATCATGTAACTTCCAGGTACTTTGTTGTTAGCCAGTATCTGGAGTGTCTGGGTGAGGGCAGCCAGATTTCTTGATCTTGCTGGCCAGACAGTCTAACCAAATCAATGAGCTCTAGGTACTCTGAGACACTATTTCAGAAAATAAAATGGAAAAAGGATTGATAAAGACACCAGATGTCAAGGTTTGTACCCCTAAAGATACGCTAATTTTAAGAAACAATTTGAAGGTAGCAAGGTAGCTTAGCAAGTTAAGATGCTTGCTTCTAAGCCTGACGACCTGACTTTAATCTGCACATAGCAAAGAATAGAGTCCTGCAGATGTCCACTTGCTTATCATGACATGTGCATTCACACACACACACACACACTCACACACACACACACACACACACACAGAGAGAGAGAGAGAGAGAGAGAGAGAGAGAGAGAGAGAGAGAGAGAGAGAGAAAGTAAACCAATATACATTGCCACCATTTGTATTATCCTGTTCTTTTTGACTGAGTAATTACTGTTGCAATCAGGATTAGTGATTTTCCTGAAGTATTTGTAACCAAAAAGAGCACTAGGGTTGTGCTTTTAATCATGTGGATTCCACTTAATATTGTATCCAAACCTAACATAAATGGTTAAATACCAGGATCCAGACTGAAACTTGTAAACTTGAGCTGGAGAGACTGCTCAGTTGTAAAGTTACTGATCTTTCAGGGGCCTGAGTTCGATTCCCAAGAACCTCTGTAGGGAGCCTTATGAGTACCTGTAGCCCATCTTTTATATTTCATGAAAAGTTTGTTGGTAATCATTGATTTCTAAGACAGAAAATAAAAACTTTTAGTGCTGAGATCATGTAGGGACCTTTTAAAATTATGCAAAAAAATGCCATCCAAAAAGTTTCACCAAAGATTAGAATTAAAATTAGTGTGAAATGCTGATTAAATTTTTTGATATTTAATTTCTAGCTTAAGTCTCAGGCATAGAAATCTAGAAAACTTCTCAGAAAAAAATATATCAGAAGATGATATAGTTTGACTACGCCTGACTCTGCGCATAGTTATGAAACTTTGCTTATTTCTACCTTCATGTGGCACCTACTTTCAATATTGTTCCTTGAAAGAGGTTTCTAGTTTCAAGCAGCCTTTTTGATTAAGTTAGGTCACTTTTTCTTCAGGAGAGCATTGTCTATATTTACATTTAGGTCTTTGATGTAATCAAGGTTAAAACTAGCCTGAGTATAAATAGAAAATCTTATGTATATGTATTTTCTACTTTTCTACTTTTACTGGGGAATAATAATACTTCTAAGGAGACAGGGAAGTCAACAGCTGCTCTAAGTCACCTCTGACATGACTGACTTTTCTTCTTGGTGCCACTATTTCTTTCTTTCTTTTTTCCCTTTTATTGATATTTTCTTTATTTACATTTCAAATGTTATTCCCTTCTCCAGGACTTCCTTCTGGAAATGCCCTATCTTCAGAGGAGTCAACATTCCTTTTTGTCCCTTCCGGAACCTTCAGATACCTACACACATCGTCATAATTTAAATAAGATTAAAAAAATAGAATCAGAACTTTCACTCACAAAGCATGCATTAAGAGAGTTAGAAGGATCAAATTATTCCCTAGTTGTGTGAGGTGGACTAAGACTTCTGTAACATGCTACATTTGATTAGTGTTGATTGCACTCTGGGCTCCGCTGATTTATGTTATGGCCTGGCATTACAGAACATTAAAAGTAAACCTCTTTTAAAGTTGAGCTTCACTCTGCCAATGCTGGCTATTTCCAAAAGGCCTTCCGTGATAATTTAAGATTGGCTTAACTGATAAATGTTTCCAGAAACCATTAAGATCTCAACTGTGTAATATATAGAAGCTGCCGTGGTCTTAGTGTCTCCAAAGGGCTCTATGATGGAATCTTAATTTGTAACACAGCGATGCTGGGAAGAAGGCACAAGAGGGAGGGAGGTGTCTGGATAGGACTGAAGGCGTGATGCTCTCGTTTTATGTCTGCTTCTGTGGTAAAATATTTTGACAAAAAAAATTAGCAATCTAGAGGAGAAAAGTTTTATTTGATGAACAGTTCCTGGTTACAGGTGATCATTGTGAGGAAGTCAAAGAGACTTGAAAGCACTCTACTCTTGTCTTGAGGTAGAGAAAAAAATAAATGCGTGCATGCTTATTTGCTTTCGTGGTGGCTTTCCTTACCTCAGTTTTGCTACTATTTTACAGTTCTGAACCCTATGGATAGAGTGCGGTCCCACCAACAGTGGCCTGGGTCTGCCCTCATCAATGGCTTAATTGCAACAATTCCCCATAAACTTGACCCCAGGCCAATCTAAGAGGGCAATCTTTCAATGAAACTTTCCTCAGGTAATTCTTGGTCATGTCAAGAGGGCCATTAAAACTAACCACCGCTATTTAAAATAAATAAACAGATAAATAAATGGTTTAAAGACAAACTAACCACTTCAGAAATGTTTCCTTTTTCTTGTGAATTAGCTTTCGTGGTCACCTTTTTCTCTTTCAAGTTTTCCTCGCTCTTACCTTCTGACTGCATTTCGTTACGGAGCAGAACAACACGGTTGCTCAAACTTGGACGTCTTGGCTAGATTAGCTCCTTTTCTCGCTGTTATGTCAAAATTCTTACCAAAAGCAACTTAAGGAATGGGGTTTTTATTTTGACTTAAGCTGAAGGACATCATGGTGGAGTGTGACAGAAGGACGTTGACACAGCTGTTCCCGTGGCATCCGCAGTCAGGAAGCAGAAAGAGGTGACTCAGTGCTGGCGGTGACTCAGCCTGCTTTCTCCTTTTTATTCAGTCTGAAGTCCAAACACAAGGCATCCCTTCCCCCCATTTCTGAATGCATTTCTGTTTAACCTTTTAAAAATACCCTCATAGTCACCCCTTGGTGACCGAAAAATGTCCTCAACTTAACAAGGCTGAACATCACCCTAGAACTGGGGGTCAAAATAAGTGTCCTTTAAATACTCTTCTTTTCAGTGTTAACCTACTCTCAGCCTTTCTAACACGAGACACAGTCAGACGGGCACATATGCATTTCGGAATCATTTGATAATCAGGAACTGTATGTAAGTTAGTGTGTAACAAGAATCATCGATAAACTAGGGAATGTGCAAAGGTCCACACGAGATTTTATAGTATAGAACGCTGAGTGTCAGATTGTTATGCAGAGAGTATTGTCTTAAGCAAGTCTCTTTTCAACTACATTTTGCAGCCATTATGGAGAAAATCCAAGGCCTGAAGTGGCACCACATCCTATATCCTGCTATCTTCCCCTTGAGTATTCTTGTCAGACAAGTGTCTCACAGCGAAAATCAGCTTCTACATAAGGTAACTCTAAAAGCTAGACCTAACACCTGCCATACCTGAGTTCCTTTCTGTTACCCTTGGCACTTAGATCAATCCTATGCATTAATTCCAAAGTATTTTCAGTCACTGACTACGGTTTGATCCACATACCAACCAAGAGGACAGTGAGTAAATTATATGTATTGTTTTGTAACCAGCAGAGGGAAGATTGCCAGAGAATGGCTCCCAGGGCTGTGCTTCTGCTATTTCTTTCTAAGCTGCTGCTTTTACCTTTTGCCATTTGCACTGTAATTGGTTTCATTACTGGAGATAAAATCATGCAAGAAATATTAGTGGGACACAGTGACCAGGACAGTAATAGGAAGAAAATAAACCAGACATTTTGAGGAAAGAAAGAGCAGATTTGTTTTTTAGCAAATACTTTGGTATAATCATCACTCAAAGTCTTTGACTTTTAGGAATGTCTGTGAAACTTGTGCTAGCTGGAAACCTTTGAGAGAGCAAGGAAAAAAGAAAAGATATCAGGGAGAGGGGAGACCTGAAAAGCACAATGTATCCAGATTCAAAACAGTCATCTTCCTGTATCAGTTCTGGATGACTTAACCTAATGTGCTCAATTGCACTTAGTATTTTATTAGTAAAACTGTTTTGACTATTGCTTCGTAATGAGTTAAAACATTTAAAATTAAGAATAAATTCATAAAAGGAGAGGTTTTACTGTGTAAGTCTTCACCCAAGATTTCCTCCCATTCTGTAATTAGGTGTGGCTGACTGCTCATTCTTTGATAGGACTGTTTCCTTAGAGATATTTGTTTGTTCGTTTTTGTTTGTTTTTGAGACAGGGTCTCTGTATGTCCTTGCTCTCCCGGAAGTGGCTATGATTACCAGGCCAATGTTCACCTCACACAGGTCCCCTTGCCTCTGCCTTCTGACTGCTGGGATAAAGACAAGGGCTACCTCCCCAGCAGGGGGATTTTTATTTGGCTCACTATTTGTTTCTGTTCAAAAAGGTTTTAAGTTTATCTTTAAGGCTCCCTTCACACTTAATCTGACTTTTGTTAAAATTCGACAATTTTTAAGCACACTTTCAGAAATACATGAATTTGAGGTTATAGAAATGCCTCAATAAGAGCATGTGCTGAGCTTACAGAGGACCAGGGTTCAGTCCCAGGGTCCACATGGCAGCTCACAAGAGCCTGTAACTCTAGTTCCAGAGGAGCTACCACCCTCTTCTGGTCTCCCTTGGCATTGAGCATGGAGACAAGTAGGCACACCAGCACGCATATGTTTATTCTATAACTAATATATAGTAAAATAAACATACGAAATCAGAATCACATAAAAGTTTTTCAAATAAGGTGGCCTGATATCATGTTGTTGGCAAGCTGACTTTCTTCTGCAGACAGACAAATTCCCTTTCTTGCCTTTTTGAACTCGTAGGTGTTGCCCACATTTGTCAGTGTCTCCCTCTATCTCCATCTTCAGTTAAAACCCATCATGGACACATTTAATTCATCCATCTAACACTAGAGTGTCCTGCTCTGATTGGATGCCTTCATTCCACGTGTATAACTCAGAATAATCTCATTATTAATCCATAGCCTGATTACAGGTACAAATATCTTCCTGTGGTAAAGGTATTTTATTTATAAACTTCAAGAACAGGCCTGATTATCTTTTGTGAGTGGGTCTTATCTTATCAACAATATGAGTTATTTTAAAAATTCCTGGATCAGAAAAATAAATGATATTACTTATTTTCCAGGTTCATGAATCTGTTTGCTTTTCTCTTTGGTTCTGAACAGAACTCTCATGCTTTAGCATGGAAGTTATTGGCTAGGGTTATGATCTTATTAAATTTGACTTGGGATGACAGACCGCTCACACTCTGTCTTACTGTTGTTTACAAGCCCTGGTGTAAATATCAAGGACCACTCTACACATTGTTTTGTGTGTCAATTTGTTGTTCATTCATACTTTCTCTTGTTAGGGGATAATGTACTAATGTTCTAATA
>JADRCD010200524.1:17923-33337 GCA_019843815.1 Montemys delectorum | reverse complement strand
GTGTGTGTGTGTGTGTGTGTGTGTGTGTGTGTGTGTGTGTTTGTGTGTGTGGGGGGGTGTTGCTGTTGTTGTAGCTGTTGCTGTTGTTGGTGCCCAATGACACCAAAAGAGGGCAGGATCAGATCTTCTGTTGTTGGAAATTCAGGTAGTTGTGAAATCTCTGAAATGGATCCTAGGAACGAAAGTCTGGTCCTCTGAAAGGCCAGCACCCCCTGCAATGATTGAGGCATCTTAACAGCTCAGTACATTTTTTTTTTATTTTTTTAATTAGATATTTTCTTTATTTACATGTAAATTTTCCCTTTCCCAGGTTCCCCTCCAAAAAACAAACAAACAAACAAAAACAACAAGAACAAACCCCTTTTGCCTCCCCCCTCCCCATGCCTGCCTTAGGACGAACAACATTTACTAGCCTAGTACATTTTTTTCCACAAAATACAATAGTGTTTAACCTTTTAGGGAACTAAGGGGCACCAGAGTCTTTGTGCATTTTTCTCCTCATAGAGTGTCATGTAAATTCTGGGTCATAAAAAATATATTGAATACATCAGAAGTCAGTGGTCACAAAGGAAAAGGTGCCATGATGTGATCTAAACTATTTTTTTAAAGAAATGTTCAAATACTTGTTAGCAAAGATATTCCCACTTGTAGGCAAGTAGTATAGAAATGCAGTGTTGTGGGGTTTTCTATGACCAAGCTAGTTTGGATCATATTAATTTGCATTACATCAGAGAGATACAGCTGGAATTCAGACTGGCTTTGCATATTCATTTGCCTTAGTATACATATCTTTTTTGCATTGCTATAACAGAACCCCATATACAGGAAAATTTATAAAAGAAGATGCATTTCTAACAGTTCAAGAGGCTGAGATCCTCAGATCAAGATGTTGGTGTTCATAAATGTGAGGCTGTTGTGACACTTTATCCCAAGGAAGGCAGAACTGTTAGGTGGACAGAGAACAGAGGGCAGAGTCATGTTTGTAAGAAGTCCATTCTTGCTATAACTGATGGCCTCCCATGATGGGAACATTAGTCCATTCACAGACACAGTCCTCAGGCCCTAGTAAGCTTTCGTGAGGCTCCTGCATAACAGTACTGATCCATTGAGGATTACCTTATTTTTTTTTATTAGATGTTTTCTTTATTTACAATATCTCCTTTCCCAGGTTCTACTCCCCCCCAAAAAAAGAAAAAATAAAATAAAATAAACAAAAACTAAAACAAACCCCTGTTCCCTCCCCGCTCCCCCTGCTCGCCACCCCACCCCCTCCTGCTTACTGGCCCTGGCATTCACCTACACTGGGGCATAAAACCCTCACAGGGCCGAGGGCCTCTCCTCCCATTGATAACCAACTTGGCCATCCTCTGATATAGATATGCTGCTGGAGTCATTAGTCCCACCATGTGTACTCTTTGGTTGGTGTTTTAGTCCATAGGATCTCTGAGAGTACTAGTTAGTTCATATTGTTGCAGCCAAAGGGGCTGCAAACCCTTCAGCTCCTTGGGTCCTTTCTCTAGCTCCTTCATTGGGGACTCTGTGCTCAGTCCAATGGATGGCTGAGTCTCTACTTCTGTATTAGTCGGGTACTGTCAGAGTCTCTCAGGGGACAGCTATATTAGGCTCCTGTCAGCCAGCACTTGCTGGCATCCACAATAGTGTCTAGATTTGATGATTGAATATGGGAAGGATTCCCAGGTGGAGCAGTCTCTGAATTGTCCTTCCTTTAGTCTCTGCTCCATAGTTAGTCTGAATTTTAAAGGAATTATTAGCCCACTAAAAATTAAAATCATGAAGTTTTGTGGGTGCTAGAGGACATATACTGAACTACAACCCATGGTTTCTTATCTTCTCAAGAATACTTGGATCAGATTTTATCTTTAAAGGCAACTGCCTACCGTAAATTGATTGGAAATTTAAACTGGTAATAACATATTACATTTATCTTGGCTTCAAATTTTCTGGTACTTGAAAAACTGTTATATTTTGAGTAAACCACTTTGTAGGCTGTGGAATGCATAATTGGTAACGTTTACACTCTGATTTCTCTCTCTGGGTGAGGAGGTAACCCCTTAATTCAAATACAATCCCTTGAAGTGTAACTGTGGGGATAATTCCAGGTGATTACAGAAACACACTTGGACTGTGAGGCAACACAAAACCAAGTTCACATCCTGATGGTGTGAAAGACCCACTCATTTAGGGTGGAGCTGGCTATACTGAAACCTCCTACATCTGATCTACTGTCATTGATGGCTCTGTTCTTTCTGAGGCACCTGAGTCCACGTATACTTTCTGGCTTGCTACATGATTCCCCATTAACACCACAAATTAACCACTTGCTCTGACATTCTAGATTTTGCTTTTAAAGGAAAGTATAGTTTATGTCTTTTGTTTTCTTTATCTTAATTCACAGAATTTTTGATTTCTAGTGTTTCTAGGAAGAAGGGTCGAGAATGCCTTTTATTTTTAGGAAGTCCTAGGCAATTATAATCAGAACTATGGAGAGAGTTATCCAACCTCCCCTAGTGTTCCTCCTCTTATTCCTGTGTTCTGTGTTGAGTGTGGATAAAGCAAAGAGTAAAGCTCATTTACCAAAAATCTAGCTTTATTGTAAAACTGGTTGTTTGATTGGGCCATCTGACTTTGACAATGACAACTAAAAGTTTCTATCTTCCCATGAACTCTTATCATCTTCATCAAGGTAGTTTTCACAATTAGGAAATTAATAAGTAAAAAGTTCCAAACAGATATCAGTCAATCTTGTCTGCAAGTTCATCTCTGTAGAGCAGTGAGCAGATCTTCTCTTTTCCTGTCAATTTCCTTTTGTAACCCCCAAAAAGAGAAAGTTTCTGACTGACACAGAGGAGAATTTCTTTACATTCGATTCTCAGTATCCAAGGGGCTCTGGGACTTGAGACTATCAAATTAGTGTCAATTTGAGGCATCTCTGAGAGAGGAAAGGAAAAAGAAAAAACCTGAAGATTACCTGACTTCGTCTTCTATGTGGTCTATTGCTAACATCCAATCATAGTGCCTGTCAGTCACAGAGAAGGGCATTATATTGCAATGACTGGGTATCTTTTTAATTATAGAAATAAATAAGTCCAGCTCCCCTAGCTTTCTTCTTAACAGCAGCAGCCCATGAAATGGAAGCTTTGAATTTAAAGCATGGCACACCAGAAGCTGCAGCAGTTTCTCCTGGTTTCTTTTCTGATTGTCTGACTAGAATATTTCCTTACAGACAGAGGAAGTGGGTGAGAGCTGGAAGCATTTTTCCTCAGCTTTAGTAGCAGTGAGCTGCATTCTCTCCCCCTTCTCCAGCTTTGTGCAGGTGAATGGCATTAGAAACTGATGATCTTTTCTGAAAGACATAAACGGCTTTTCCAATTCTCCTCAACAATAAAAACATTCACAGTTTGAGTGATCACAGAACCAGCAAGCATGTGATGGTATTCTCTTTGAATGACAGAAACATTTATTCCTCATGTTGAGCATTCTAAAAATTATTTAGTGAGGATTAAGAGGGGCGTAGATGTGGAAAACCTAGATTCAAGTAATCTCTGTGAACTTTAATATTTCCTAGGAGCCTATGAAATCATTAACCTTGTATTTTTTCACTATAAAATATTGTTATTATTAGCAAACAACAATGTTATTGATATAGTAAGAATTTGTTTTCCTTTCTCTTTTTAGATTTTATTTACTTTATGTATATGAGGACATTGTATCTGTCTTCAGACACATCAGAAGACAGTATCAAATCCCATTACAGATGGTTTGTGAAATGTGGTTGGTAGGCATTGAACTCAGGACCTCTAGAAGAGCAATCAGTATTCTTAATTGCTCAGAATTTGTACTGTTATATCCTTGCCATACAATGCACAAAATTGTAAAGACTACAAAGGTCAACAATGTACCCATTTTACTTAGAAAAATTACTGATCAATAATGCAAATAAGTAAACAACAAAATAAAATAGTGATGACCATATAGAGAAGCAGACATACTTATAATGTCCTCTAGAAGTTGAGAAGCATAAGAAACAAGCATCTCTAGATAAAATAGTGAAAGAATTCATTGGCATGACATTTACAGTGTCCATTTGAAGGAAAAGCATAGTTTGTATAGGCAAAAATATGGGGGTGGTCATCTTGAGAATAGAGAGAAAATAAGAAGTGACAAAGCAAGATGGGTATATTGTAGAGGGCCAGAGAAGTGTTTGTTGAGCATTAACAGCTGGAGAACTTAAAATACTAGGGTAGGGGATTTGGGGGACTTAAGTAAATGAAACCCATGGCTAATGTGGGAACAGAGAAGACATGTCATGCTAGGAGGATTTAAATAATGGTATTTTCACTACTATGCTTTCCAAAAGAGAACAATGTAGAATGGCATGATAGTTCACTCAGTAAAGTGTTTTGTGAACAAGCATAGGAAACTAAGTTTGATTCTCAGAACCCATTTAAAAGAGCAAGGCCAGGGGACATGTATTTATAATCCCAGATTTGGGGAGGCAGAGACCTACAAATTACAGGCTATCCAGTCTAGCCTACTTCAAAGAGTTCCAGGTCAGGGATGCCAGGAACTACACCAAAGGTGTGCTTTATCCTCTACATACATGCAAATATATATTTACCTTCTGTAAAAGTAACTTTCATTTCGTTAGATGTAATTATCATTTTGGAGGCTTACTGCTGAATCTGCAAACTCTTTCTAGCTTTTCCTGATGTCTTATTGGCTGGTTCAACTCAGCTGTTCTGGCCCAAGCTGACTGATTCAAGCAGAATTCTCTCAACTTCTCATTGAATTGCTCTGTTTCATCTCAAAATCACTCTGTCAATCTGTTCTAATCTTTTGTCTCATTCTCATTCTCTGGCTCATTCTGTCTTCACCTGCAACCTATCTCTGTAAACTGTGCAAGTAAAACTGCCTCTTATGTCTCTGTTTCTCTGTCTCTGTCTCACACTGTGGTTGGGAGGAAGGTGTATGAGTGTGTGTGTATATGCATGCCTCTCTCTCTGTGTGTGTCTTTCTTTGTGCTACTTTCTAAGTCTTCTCTTTCCTTTGCTGTTCTTATGAATCAAGCATTTCATATATGTGACTCATTCTGTCAAATCCTTCTCTGATTCATCAACTTATCTGCTCCTCAACTAACCATCACTTTCAAAGATGATAGCTTTCTTTTCAAACCAAAATTCACTTCATTGTTTGGAATTAAAGGGATGGACTAAAGACATGTCTGCACTGCACCCCAGTTGAATCACACAGACCTAGAAGGTCTGTGGATGTGATCCCTTGCCAGAGCAACCATGCAACTGGATTAAAATTCCTTTACAAACTACACATACCAGAATTTGCCGATACTCACGAGAAGATGCCCTCAATATGCAGAACGCACATACAATAAAATAAACAATCAGAAGTAACTATAAACTAAAATATATTCATAGTTATATAGTATTGTAGAATTATAATGTGATAGTGTTTTACGGTTGTATTTTTATATACTACATAATGTTTACATTTTGTTGTTATATTAACACATATATTTTTCCTTCTTCAAGGATGAAGTTCTGAGAACCATTCCCCCCCAAAATTTCCTGATGGATGCCGTGGATCAGTGGTAGAGGGATCACCTCATAAAAATTGACTAACTACATATACAATTTTGTAAAGCCAATAATAATATGAGTAACTCCTTATAAAAGTTTAAATATATATGAATTTATAATATATGTAGAATTATTGAATTATAAAACACATATATGTAATTATCTATCTCATACTTCATTAGTTTTTCATCAGGGCCCTCTGTTTATGAGGTCTCAGAAGACATTTAAATGGTATGCATAAGAAAGAAAAGAAGTATTTTCAGAATATGAATAAGAAAAATATTCTATTTATCTACCTTAAACAAAAAACTTCCTAATATTTTCTGTAAATGTCTGGAAAAACCTGACAGGAATGTACAAAGCAGGATTTGAGAGTCATTTGTTGTTGAACTGCAGCATAGAGAAACCAGCCAGGGAGTAATACAAACTCCTACTACCCTACTGGACAGCTCTAACTCCATCACACCTTAGCACATCCAACACAGGTAAGCTCCTCTGCTTCAGATGTAGGCAAATCCAGCTCAGCAGTGAACATGCCATTGATTTTACAGGCTCAGACCACTTTATTCAGTACCCTTTTCTAACACTCAAATCCTAAGTCCAATCAATACCAACATTACGTAGTAATGTCTCTGACCTTTCTTTTTTTTGTTAGCAGAGATTTTCTATACTAACAACTCCATGCTTTCCTGAGGCATAAGCATTTTTTTGATCCTGAAGTGATTCATTAATAACCTGGATAATTTATACCTTCTTTCTGCTATTATTTAGAGTCAAATGGATTTTAAACTCACTTTTCTCAGCAGATGGCCAAGAAATTAAGAAATACTTACTCATGCCCTATGCACCTCATGTTATTCCAGGAAATATATGTTTTTCTTTCTTTTTTTTACTTAGCGAAATAAATGATTACAAGTAAGGTAAATATTTTGGATACAAGTGTTTCTTTCTGTACATACATTGAGTAGTAGAAATGTTGAAGAACGTATATTAAGTGATATTTTATTATATTATTTTTTTCAATTAATTTTGGTAGAATCTAGGGAATGCATGAATATCTCCCAAAAGGCTTCATTCTTTTTAATTAAAGGCATTTGAGATTTGTGTCTACAGCATATGTGCTTATGTCCTAATAAATGCTGAACTGATATTGTGTAAAGCTCCTAGAATCTGGGGGGATTATGGAGGAACTGTCATTCAGTAAGAAAATTTTGTCTAAATTCTGAAAGATTAAAAAAGATGCAAAGTGACAGGAAATTTAATGTTTTTATTATGACATGGCTATTCTATGTTTATTTCTTTTATTTATTATCAAAATGATTTCCAGAGAAATTCCTCTAAGTTAGCTAAAACAAATGACTCTGTCACCATTTACACGAGTTTAAACAAACAAAAGATAAACTATGTATTGAGTAATACCTTTTTAATATTCTGATGATGTTACTTACTTTATGGAATTAGACCCATAAAGTCAAAGCATCCAAAAAAAATTTAAGACCTTGTCAAAAATAGGTAATGCACTGGTAAGATCACAAAAACAAGTTACCCATGTAAAGTCATTCCTTAAATGTAGTATTTAACTATTGAAAACTGGTGAAAATGTTCAAAAGAGGCAAAATAGTGTAATAATTCTTCCTATATGTCTACAGTAACAATGAAATTTAGATTATGTAGGACAAATCTTAGATTTACTTTGGTTGAAGAAAAGAACAGCAAGGATCCAGTGGAATGGAAGCCCTAATCTGACAGTCAGCAGCCAGAAGTGGGACTTTGGGCATTTTCAGGCTTGTTACAAATATAGAAACAGGTAATATGAAGATAGATTTTGAAGCACTGTATTCTATGTTCTATTTCCCTTCTTTGAAGGCCCACCGTTCAATGGTCCTACCAACTTTGTAAACATCTACGGCTATGAAGTGTAATATATAAACGGGGAGGTGAACAGTAGAACATGGGGGAGCATTAAATATGATGGGAGATGGAGAGTCAACTGGGATAACAGTAAAGGTATTTTTAAAAAGTTGTATAAAACAAGCATTGTAGGAGTTCCCTGAAATTTAAATAATATTGCCCTATAATGTAGTGATATTGCCCCTGACATGTCACCACAGAGTAACAAAAAAGACCATTGCCAGGAATAAGCTACCTCTAGTGGACCTATTGAGCACTGGGGCCCTAGATATTTTTAAAGCTTACAGAATTGATCTTACATATCCTCCAGAATTTAACAGGAAGACACTGTTTCTGAATACACACCTTTTCTCTGAACCACACACGTTAGAAGCCTGCATAAGGAAGGACGTGGAAGAAGGAGGCTATTGCTCTTTTTCTGCTCACTTGCACCTTGCTAACAAGTCCATTCTATCACTGGCATTACAGCCTACTTCTTAGGGATTCCAGATCTACTGAAGATTGCATCTGAGACATCCAGTCTCATGGACTGAGCAACTTTTGGATTCTTAGACTTTCCATTCATAGGCAGCCATTGTTGGATTAGTTATAAGACAGCCTGTAAAAAGTCATCCTAATAAATTCCCCTTATATATTTTATGTATATGTGTTATATATATATAATATATGTAAATGCATAAAAAATATATGATATATCTATGTAATATTTATGTAATTTACAAACACATAAATATACATAGATAGAGACAGAGGTGTAGAGAGACAGAGAGAGGGTATGAGTAACTAATTAATATTGGGGTTTTTTTGTTAGCTGATAAGGAAATTCTATATCTTGATATACCTTTGGATTTCTGTCTGAGTATTATTCAACTCCTGGTAGATAATAAAAGGTTTGGAAAACTGAAAAAAAAAAAAAAAGAAAGTTCTGATTCTTAGAGAACCCTGACTAATACACTAAGTATAGTGTGACCAGGCTATATTATACCACCACAGATTTTCTCTTCATTCATTTTTTCCCTTGAATAATGCTCTTAAAATACTTTATGTAGGGAAATTTTGTTTTGTTCTCACTAATTTTAGGAAGAATTAATTTCTGAAGACCACCTAGTTCAGATAGATTTCTTTGAAATGTCTACTTTGTAGTAGAATAAAGAATATTTGACCCACCATTTGAAAACAAAGAGACTCTAGAGTTATTCTCTGTATTATAGACATGTTTAAATTTATATTTCTTTAAAGATAGGGTCTTACTATGTAGCTCTAGCTACCCTGGAGTTCACCATGTAGACTGTACTTACTCTAGTTCTCAGAGATCTACCTGCTTCTGCCTCTCATGGATTAAGATTAAAGACTTGCACCTTCACACTGTTAGAAAATACTGTTAAGTCCTATAGCATACTGCTTCTGGCTACTTTTCCTAACATTCTCACACAAGTTTACAATAACCTTGATCTTCCCATATGCTTTCTTTTGACTTTACCTTATTTCTAACAATAATTTATTTATAAAGACCACCTTAAAAGTTACTAGAAAATTGGAGGCTTCATAAGATAGTAAAACAAATATTTATTGGCAGAGAACTTTCAACCATCTCCTCCCCTAGGGTAATTTTCTCATTCTCACTTATAATAACATAATACATTAAATTATAGACAAATGATATTTTTGTTATTATAATCAATAAAACTATGAAACAATATACATTTTATAATTGAATAGATGGTTACAATAAATTAGCCATTCTCTGATGTTGTACTATATTCCCTTACCAGCAAACACAGCTTTTATGATCATTTATACACAATTTTGCTAAGCTAAACTTACTCAGCTCATGGTTCTGGAACTATTAATTTCAGCTCTGTTTAGATACCTGATATAATACTTTAAAAAATTACAGACAATTAAGGCCTTATAAAAATACTATAGTAAAGTGGTTCTCAAACTTCCTAATGTGGCCACCTTTAAATTAAGTTCCTCATGTTATGATGACCCCCCAAGGATAAAATTATTTTCATTGCTACTTCATAACTATAATTTTGTATGACTATGGATCATAATGCAAATATCTGATATGCAGGCTATCTGATGTGTGACTCCTGTGAAAGGGTCAGTTGAGCCCAAAGAGCTCATGACCCACAGTTCATGCTGTATTTGTAATTTTTGCTCTTTGATAAGATGTCTTGGTTTGCTTTTACATAAAAAGTTATCTCTCTCTCTCTCTCTCTCTCTCTCTCTCTCTCTCTCTCCTTCCCTCTCTCTCTCCCTCTCTCTCTGTCTTCCCTTCTCTCTGTTCCTCCCTCACTGTGTTTGTGTGTGTGTGTGTGTGTGTGTGTGTGTGTGTGTGTGTTTATGTGTTAGTGTGTATACAAGATGTCATACATCTATGGGACTTAGTGTTTCCTTCCAATATGTAGGTCCTAAAGATAGAACTCAGATTATCAGTCTTGGAAATAGGTTGCTTTGCTATTTGAGTTATCTCCTGATATTCATTTTATCAACATAGCAAGTAAATTTTAAATGTATTTATGCATTTTTACATATTTTGTCTGGTGTTGTTGTATTGATAATAAAATATTCAATATATAGGCTCCAATCAGTCCAAGTTGTTAATAGAAAGATTTGAGTCTTAGCCTCATAATAATCTAATAGCAGAAGGTAATTGAAAAGAAAACTTAGATATTTAGTAGTTTATATTTTTTTCTTTATTTCCATGGAGTTCCATGCATGACATTTCAGATGAATTAGTGCACATATAACATATACACAAGTCCATAACAATATTTTCGTTCCTTATCTATAGTATATACATGTATTAAATGTTAACTATAAGAATAAAAAAAAAAACAATTACCAGTTGGTACACTATTCTTTCCTTGAAAGTAGGTCTTGAAACAAATTATATTAAAATATGAGGTGACTAATATCCAAAGGCTATGTAAGTATTTTTAGCTTACATTCAATCTTTCAGTCTTCTAGCATTAAATAGCAACTCAATCACCTGGAAGTATTAGGAATTGATATGTTCATTTGGACTGCTCTAACTATTAATAAAAACTGAAGTTATACAGTAGAATTAAAAATACGATAGACAAAGAAGATTCAAAATCAAGCAATATTGCTTTAGTCACTCTGATGCCTAAAATGTCTGAAACCAAGGCTCCAGGAGGCTGGTGAGGGCGAGAACCCTGGCCCTCATGAGCAGAGTTCTCTTTACTGTGTCTTCTTTTGATGGAACACAGATAACAGTCCTTGAAACTCTATTTTAATAGGCCACAACAGAACTGAGGAAGGTTCTTCTAACGAGCAGTGTATTACCTTCCCTCAAGCTACTTCTGGAGAACAGTTTATTTGGAGTTAGAAGACAAACATGAACTTTGAAAAACACAAACATCCAGGTTTTTTTTGGGGGGGGGGAATTAAGGCAGCTAAATAAACAAACAACAACAAAAACAGATGGTTGGGGTGAAAGGTTTAATAATGGTTTCCAACTTCCAGAAGGTTTATTCCAGCAACAGTACTTGGGAAAAGAATAACAGATATCTCATTACTAAAAGACAAACTAATTACAGTTTTTATAAGCACATAAGTAAATATAGAAAATAATGAAACCACCTGGAGGACACTTGAAGCTTTCCAGTCATAGATCACCCTATGTGACATTTGGGCTAAAATGAAGAGTGGAGAAAAGTACCCAACACTAAAGAAAAACATTCCACACACAGGAACGTTGAAGAATTCCAAGGTATCAAAAGTGAAAAGGTTTGGAGTTCTTCAAAATATAGGAAGGAGCTCAGAGACATCATTGGAGTAATATGAACAATTGGAAAGGAATTAAGAGTTGAAAAAAAGACGAAGAAATTGAGAAGTCAGACTAAGCAGCGCTATAACCAAAAGAGTTCGGATTTTGTCTAAGTACAGTTTGAAAGCTAGTGATCTGATTTATGTTTTATAAAGATGACTCTGGCTGCTCTGCTGAGAATGGATTGAAAAAGCCAAATATGCATACCTAGGGACACAATCACACACCCCGCGTCCTTCCTCCAGAGCTCTGTGAGAAATGGAAAAGGCATGTTCAGCCAAGTTCCTGTCATATGGTGATACAGGAGCTGGTGACCTAATATGAGTCCCTGAAGGATCTTTGATCACCAGATGGTTGAGAGACCACCTTCTCTCTCTATGCTGCCTGCTTGGTCTCTGCACAGCAGCTGCCCAGAGCCCATAACAGCATGTGGGGCTGCACAAAGGATGGGACCTAGATAGCTCTGCCAGTTTTCCATACTCCAGGGACAATGATTTAAATGTGACCATTTCCATAAATAAGATACAGATTCATATTCAATGTGTGAGACAGCCATAGTTAACAAAGTTATTGATGTGAAATAGCTGATCTTCAGGAACAACTACATCACACTAGTACATATACACACACACATAGAAATCCTCTACAACTCTTAGTTCAACTCCGTAAATAAGATACAGATTCATATTCAATGTGTGAGACAGCCATAGTTAACAATGTTATTGATGTGAAATAGCTGATCTTCAGAACAACTACATCACACTAGTACATATATACACACACATAGAAATCCTCTACAACTCTTAGTTCAACTACTTTTTATCATTTATATTTCTCATGTTTAGTAAGTTCCAGGTTCCTTTTATGCATGAATATTTCCTATAAAGGACTACACCTCCTTGATATCCGCTGATCACTAAAAACTGAATCAATAGATCAATTGTGATAATCTTTACCTCCCTGTAGAATTCTTTAATTAGCCCGCTAAGGATTTCAGAGCTAGCATTTTTTTTTTTGTCACATTAAGCTTTCTTACTATCTGTAACCAATTAGATAGCAAATACTGCAATGAATTTAGCATTTAAAAGGCAAGTTATTGGCATGTTGAGTTAAGATGAGTGAATGACAGATACTGAACGATAATTAGTGCAGGGATTCTAATCCATCCCTGCGAAGGACACCCTAGTGAAGCATAATAGAAAATGTCATGGACAAAAATAAGGAAAAAATGAGGGAAAGACAATATATTTACTGAAAAAAATCTTTGTTTTCTATTGTATAAATTGAGCGTTGTGTAAATGTAATATTAGCTTTGGCTTAATGTTTGTTTTTTTCATCTGTAAAACCTACTCATTTTTTAATGGATGCCAAGATGAACAAATAGCCTTTTTGCTAGAGATTTGATAGTCATGATTTAGCCAATTTGGGGGTGATGGAAGTACCCTGTATATTTTTACAGGGCAGCCATAGAATATGCAAGAAGCAAGCTGTGATGAACTCTGTAGAATCTCAATTTCATTTGTGCGTTTTCCTGCCATCACAGTTGACCTATTGCTTTGCTGTCTAAGAGTAGTGCAGGAATTGGTACACATCCAAAAGGGAGGTCACTATTTAAAACAGGTTACAGCTTTGTGTTTAAAAGCAAGTAAATGAAAATAGTTAAAGTCTAGCACTTCCAGAGTTTTACATGGAAAGATTTCAGCATATATCCTGAAAGATTTTTAGATCGAATCCTGATTTGCTTTCAAACAGTCTAGAGAACTCCAGAGGGAGCAGCTGTAAAGGGGCTGAAGAAGGCTAGGTCATTGATTGTGAATGATCTTTCATGAACCAAGTGAAGCTGTTGGTGTTGGAGTGAGTGATTGCTGTGTTGCCCTGTTCTGCAGCTAGCTTTGCTTACGAAAGCTTTTATGGATATTAATATTTAACACTGACTGAAGGCCAGCAATACTCTAGGTGATGGCTCCAACATTGAGGTAGCTTTGGTCCTGGTCCAGCTGGACACTTTCCAATTACATGAGCAGGAAATAGAATTTTACTATTATTTTAAAATAAGGATGAATAGAGGGAAAAGGAATCATTAAAAAAAACATATTGCTCTCTGACAAAGTCTAGTTGAATCTCATTGGCTTTTAAAACTTATAAGTTTTATAAGAAAATAATTAATATTTTCTAATTTTGAAATGACTAGTAGCTGTGTATACTTAAATAGTTATTTGAAGTTAAGAAGACTATATATTGAATAATCAAAGTTATTAGAAATTTGATGAACTACACAAATCTATTCTATATGAAGATTTATTTATTACAACACAACAAACACTTTACAATTATATTCTTAATTTTTTATTATTGAAATTTTCTACTCAAATTTATCTGTGTAACTTATGGACAACAAATTCAAAAGCAAACATTCACACTCAGTTTATCTTGCACTGGTTTTGGTTTGAGTTCAAGTATTCTTCCTAGAGTCAAGCTGCTAATTCTTTAGGGAGTTGAACAATGTTTCTTCTATTTCCCTGTTGTCGTTGAAAAAGGATTGATTTATATCCTGGGTTTTTTTCCAATTTGCTTCTCTAATTGATATAGTCATGCTTGAGAATAATCCATTAATAAGCATGGCTGTGGTTTTAGGGGAAGTAGTGCTGCGGAAGCATTAAACAAACCAACAGAATAGATTATATTTTATTTATTTATACTTATTCTGAAAAAACGGATTGTATATGTCAGGATAGTGGATGCTTCATGATAGGCCCCTGATGTTTTGTGAGTTTCCTTGATAGGCTATGCATGCATTTTAGGATTTTCTTGGCAAACATTTAGAAATTCCTCAATGCCTTGCAAGTGAGATGTAATCTTTTAAATGACTCTTTGTTCGATTTCTTGTATACTTTTGAGAAATGTCTCTTTTTTCCTTCTCAATTTCAAACATTTAAGGACAGAGATGATGCTTATACGTTTGAATATCTTTTGACTTCTAATAGAAATGGAACAAGGTAAAGCAGTTGGCTGACTTACTGTGTTTCCATGAACATTTAAAGTGTCCCTGTGAGGGGCACCACTTTATCACCTTTAATATCTATCTACTACTTTAATTTATGAAATGATGCTAACCAGAGGGATGCACAAGTCAAATAGAAAGTGATTGTAAAAACAGTACAGAATATCTCCTTGTAAATTATATACTCACATGAAATAAACGCTTCTCAAAACACAAGTAACCATTTTCTCATACAGAAGTAATACTTAAAAATATAACAAGAGCTGGGCAGTAGTGGTGCAAGCCTTTAATTCCAGCACTTGGGAGGCAGAGGCAGGCAGATTTCTCAGTTCGAGGCTTCAGTCTGGTCTACAGTGTCAGTTTCCGGACAGCCAGGGCTACACAGAGAAACCCTGTCTTGAAAATAAATAAATAAATGAATAAATAAATAAATAAATAAATAATAAATAAAACAGGCTAATTACAGAATCACTATACAAAAGTGTAAAAAGCCAAAGACTCAAAGAAAATAGAATATGTACACTTTACCCCAAGGAAATGTCCATGAAACATTAATTTGGCTTGGTCTTCTGATTGTATTTGATGTATTTTCATGTTTAGTTGCACCTATGTGAAGTCATACTATGCATGCAATCTTGTCATAGCCCTCTTAGCTAAATGAATTTTTCATGCAGTTAAATATCCTTTATGAGAGATAGATAGATAGATAGATAGATAGATAGATAGATAGATAGATTCACATTATTGTGTTTAAGCAGGATTTTATCAAACTGATATTTCTCCTGTTTGACAATTATATTTTGGGTGACCTCTGTGCCCTCAATTATAACCAATTTAGTGACAAAAATCTATGCAGCTAGATCTTTGTACATAGCCTTCACTAACAAAATATTTTAATAAGCAAATCAACACATATCATTCATTGTCACTAATAAATCATAAAGCTATTAAAATAAGAATTTAAAATAGAGTGTGTTCATGTTAATAGGATCACATAGTTGTAATCACAGAGAAAAAGGTTACCTAAAACATACAGAGAAAGAGAGAGAGAGAGAGAGAGAGAGAGAGAGAGAGAGAGAGAGAGAGAG
>JADRCD010200524.1:0-13023 GCA_019843815.1 Montemys delectorum | reverse complement strand
AAAAAAAAAAAAGACTCCTTTATCTGTCTGGATAAATTTCAAGATTTGCAGGGAAGTATCTAACCTTTTACAGTACTGTGTCCTGCATACAAACAATACAATTCTAAAACAGTGGGCATAATACAAAGACAGTTACTAAATACTAATAGGTGAGTAGTGCATAGTCAGTGTGGGCACACTGAACCAAAAATATTCCACATCCTGTGGTGAGTGGAAAAAGTCTTTGTGTTACTCAGATCATTAAAGAACACCACTTAGTTCCTCTTTAAATACAAGGTCTCTGATACGAATATTCCATGTTTGTATAATGGTGGACCCCACCAGAGAAAGAGCTGTGGTTTTCTTTGAAGCAATTTCTCCCCTTTTGCTCCCTGTTGCTGAACCATACTACTTCATAAATAATTTTGCTTGCTGAAGGAAGAGAACATATTTTTCATGAACTCATAACTTGGACTATTTATGAATATTGAGGGGAGTAGGTCTTCTCTGGCCCTCAGTATGCAAGGGCAGTGGAGATCTGATTATACAAAGTATGTTTATAAATGCTGTGCTGTTAATACTGCAAGTACACTGAATAGCAAAAAAAAAAAAAAAAAGAAAAGAAAAAAAGAAAAAAAACACCACTTAGAATTTATAAACTGTTGTTTTTAGAAATGTTTATTTTATTTTATTTTATTATTTGTTATTTTATCGTGTTTCTGATAACAGTGGATCAGGTATAACTGAAATCATGGAAAGCTACTATAAATAAGCTATGTGTAAATAAATGATATACCACTGGAAATGAACTGGTCCATTGTATCTAACTTTACTGTTTTTTTCTAGCTGTATTATAATTTGTAGAGTAATATCAAGAGTTTCACAGTCTCTGGTGTCTGGTAAAATAGAAACTCTGGTCTTTCATTTCAGCTTTAATCTTTGTTGGCCTTGCTGGTACAAAATACAGGGCATTAGAAGCGCTCAAAATTTTCAGTTAAGGGGTAGTAACTGGAATTTAGTTAGCTAAAGATGCAGGACACAGACTGATTTCTGCATCACCTGAGTTTTAATTTTAGTGAGTGAGCCAATCTCACTAGGGACAACTCACATTCACTACGTATAGGAGTAAACTCTCTTGAGAGCAGAAGACATATAAGAGAAAGCACTGTGTGTTTGCTATTCTTCTAAGAGCAAATTTCTTTAAAAATCTCAGGTGTACTTGGCTGTAGATGATTAGACATGTAGAGTATGGCTTTTGTAAATTTCATCTAGGATAGACAGCTGCCAATGATGCCTGTTTGTAGGCCTGGGACATTTGAAGCCTCGATTTTTTTCTCTCTGTCAATTTTGCTATTCATTCATTTTTGAAGCATATACTATAGCCCATTAAGTACAACATAAGAATATCATTTATTAAGCTCTTGTAACTATGATGCAGAAAATGGTAAACATCAAATGTCTCTCAATGAATCACCTTTTGTAATCAACGGAAAGATCTGGTAATACTACCCTCTGTTTATTTTTCCAGCTTTCTTGTTTCCTCTCTCGTCATCCTACACCAATGAACTCTGACCATTTAACAATACCATAATTATATTTCTAGCATTCCTTCATTAAATTCCACCATTTCTGAAAGTGGAAAGTTGTTTCTGTTTTCTTACCAAGATTGTGAGATACATGTATTTTTTTGTTTAATTATATATGTACATTTATATATAAATACATATGTGAGAATGTATGTATATAATGTATATTATGTATATACTGGCTACATATTATATACATATATAATTATATATACACACACATACATACACACATAGGTATAAATGTATGTGTGTGTATATATATATATATATATATATATATATATATTTACATGGTACCCATAGAGGTAGAAGAGGATACTTGTTTCCCAAGGTCCTCTGAAAGAAGAGTCAGTGCAGAGAAATCTCTCTCTCTCTCCAGCACAGCTTTGAGATATTACTGGTTTCATTTTCTTTGGAAGAAGAAAATGCGTCTGTCAAAAACATTTGTAGTCTAGAACCATACAGAATTTGCACAATTATCAATTTCTCAATGGAGCTAGGTCAGTCTTAGCTAGAGAGTCATTTTGAAAGGTAGAGCAACTATCTGGAACAAAAATGGAGGTAGTGAAGCATTGAGGAAAACAGAAACCAGTAATTCTTTAAATATGGATTTAAAGGGTTCTACTGTGTTTTTCATGAATTACTGTTTCAGATTTGATTTATTGTGGAAAAAAGATTGACAGATAAAGATGCATTTGTGACAATAAGCACAATGATCATTCAAAAGGTAAATACATTGGTGTCATATACACAGACTAAAGAATAAAAAAATCCATAAAGTTGGTAAATTGAACATAAGCTGAGAAAGCTGGCTGTGCTTCATCACATGTTAGAGATGATAGCTGAGAATCCCCCTTAACCAATGCCTCCCAGCGTGGAGGTGGGCAAACTAAGATCGCATGCTGGAGAGCCTTTGGCTTGCGGTTCACGGCTCCAGGAATTGAGGTGGGCAGTCTAAGACTGCAGACTGGAGAGCCCTTGGCTTGTGGTCTCCAGCAGAAGTTTGGCTGTTCCATGCTTTTGAGCATTGTAAGCATCAAGGAATGGATATTTGTGTTTGCAAGAGGGTGTTCTGTATGAAACTGGGTAGTCTCCATGAAAAGCATACAATAGAACAGTGATTTTTTTTTTAACCTAGGGTCATAATCCTTATTGGTTGCATATCAGATATTATGCATATCAGACAATTTGCATTATGATTTATAAAAGTAGAAAAATTACAGTTAGGAAGCAGCAACAAAAGAACTTTGTGGTTGGGTTCCCCACAATATGAGGGACTGTAGTAAAGGGTTGCAACATTAGGAGAACCACTGTATACAACTTGTTTTCTACAACTACTGTAATTAAAATTCTCCCATTTCTATACTGTTCTCTGCCTTCTTCACTATTCATTCCATCTCTGACTCCTTATTCTTAAGCATGACTGAAAACTTAAACCATATAATCATGATCATATCACAGGAGTAACATGGATTTCTGTGATGGCATTTCTGTTTTGTATTTCATTTAGTGTCTTGATATTACTTTCTCTATTGCAGTAAATTCAAGATTTGGATTACCTGCTTTGGTCCTATTTTTTTTATATTTTAGAGTCGTATTCCAACTCTCCGCTTCTAACTTTAGAATACACTCATGTGGTATGTTAATGTACTTGGCATAGATCCTCAACCTCTAGGCCACTAAGTTCCTGGTGGTCTGAGCTCATTTTGATGTCCTCCTATCTATCTTACCATGCAGATTTGCTTCTGATTCCCAATTTGTAGCTGGTGCACGAGCCATTTCTTCCGCATTCTCAGAGCTAGAACTTTCTTCTCATTGGAATCTTCTCTTCCTTCACCAACCAAACCAAATGATGTAACTCATCTCCATTACCCTGTGGGAGGGTGCTGACATCTACTAGAATCCACAGTTACCCATTTGCTCTATCTCCCACATCTACTCTCATGGAAACTTCATCAGAACAGAAATCATCTCCATTTCACCCCTGACTATGCTTCCAGGTCAAACAAGAGGCCATGCCATACACTGAGTGTTCTCATATTGGCTGAATGAGAGACTATCTACCTGTGTTGTGGAGGAGTAGCCAAAATAGTAGCAATACAAAGTCTTTGACATTTGAAAAGGTAATACCTTTTCATTCCTCAAGCACTAGCCATTACTTGGTTCCCAAATCATAAAGTTGTGAATATATATATTGTGAAAGCATTTTTGAAAACATAGAAAGATATTTTTAACTAGATTGATTTCTTAGGGCACATTCATCTATTCTGTGTATTAAACATGTAACTCATATTACTTTGAGTCTTAAGCAAAGTATAATTCAGATACATCTTTTACCTAAAGGCCACAGTAACTACCAGAGGCTTTCCTTTGTATCCGTTCTCTCCCTGGTCCTGAAATTGTCAGTTGTTATGAGCAGCATGTTAGCTGTGTTGAGAGTAATGGTCTTACGAGAAAGAAAATGTTCCCAGGTAATATACACACCAACAAAAAGATAAGCTTCTTAAGTAGAACATGTACAGCTCAGAACATTCTCAGAGAAGGCAATCCAGTTTTCCTATGGCTTTTCTTTCCTTTTTGTTTTTAAATTGGATATTTTATTTATTTACGTGTCAAATATTATCCCCTTTCACTGACCCTGGAAACCTCCATCTCTTCCCCCTCTCCCCCTGCTTCTATGAGGATGTTCCCCCACCCACCCACTCCAGCCTCCCTGCCCTTGAATTCACCTACACTGGAGCATCCAGCCTTCACAGGACCAAGGGCCTCTTCTATTGATAGCTGACAAGGTCATCCTTGCTATATAAGCAGCTGGAGCCATGGGTCCCTACAAGTGTACTCCTTGGTTGGTGGTTTAGACCCTGGGAGCTCTGGTTCGTTGATACTGTTGTTTTTCCAGTGGGGTTGAAAACTCCTTCAACTCTTTCAGTCCTCTCTCTAACTCCTCCATTGGGATCCCTGTGATCAGTTCAATGGTTGGCTGTGAGCATCAGCCTCTGTATATGTAAGACTCTGGCAAAGCCTCTCAAGAGACAGCTATATCAGGGTTCTGTCATCATATACTTCTTGGCATCCACAATAGTGTCTGGGTTTGGTGATTGTATATGGGATGGATTCCCAGGTGGGGCAGTCTCTGAATGGCCTTTTCTCCAGTCTCTGCTCTACAGTTTGTCTCCATATTTCCTCCTGTGAGTATTTTGTTACCCCTCTAATTAGGACTGAAGCACCCACACTATGGTCTTCCTTCTTCTTGAGCTTCATGTGGTCTGTGAATTGTATTTTGGATATTCTGAGCTTCTGGACTAACATCCACCGTGAATACTTACCATGTGTGTTATACTTGTATTCTGAAAGCAAATGCTGGCTTGTTTCCTATCACTTCAGAGTGTTGTCATAAAATAACACTGGTAGCTTGAAAATTCTCTTTCAGAAGAGAGTTGAAAAACATATATCTATATATGTTGTGGAAGTTTTATCAGCATCAATATGATTCCATTGCTAAATATTTGACACACCCACTTGTGTAGAATATTCCTTTGAAAAAAAAGTTTTTGACCATAATCTCAGTTTCCTTAATAGCCATGAAGATTACATCAGTGCTCTGCTTACTATATGACAGCACCAAATCATTACCTTTCCACGAATGTAAAAATGTTCTTTTGGATAGCCAAATTTATCAGCATGATATTTCCACACTATTCTGTTTAAATATCTTTAGGGTTTAGAAAGAAAATTATGATTCCAACATTGATCATCTGTGAAATCATGATATTATGGTCTCAACTACAAAGGGTGAGCACAAAAATAATTGAAAAAGATATAATTCAATCTATTTATGTGAAATTGACACACTCTTAGCTTGATATACGCTCCAGCTATTAACTTGTGTACGATATCTTAAGACACTCCAAATTTTAATACATCTCTTGATTCACAAATAAAAGGTTTGACTCTAAGGAAAGGAAACATTTTATTTAGATTGAGGAGGTGGTTGAGGAAGGTTGAGGCTCTTCCGTTTTAAGATCTACTATAATGTTTCAGGAGAGAAATCCTGAGTTAAGTATTCTTTGTAAAATGAGAAATACAACTTTCCTGATCTATTATTAATATAATTATATTTCTCTTGTAAGTTGATCTAAATGAATACCTTGGAAATTATTATGTAAATTCATAGAAATTCAACATGCCTTTTCGAATTACTATCTGCTACACATACCTGCATATTCAGATTAATATTTTTCATTTTGTGATTGTCATTATTCTCCTGGTCTTTGTAACCACCTGCCTATACTGGTTGCCTCTAATGTGGCAATTAACCAGCAGCTTCTTAATGACCTAATTAAGCCATAATGATTGAAGTACAAGACATTTCCTGGGGATTGATGTCCAAGTGAGAAGAGTTGATGGCCCATGGCATAGCTGAGAGCCATTAACCCCAACTAACCATTAATCCTTTGAAAACACTCTCTACATAGGTTATTATTATGAGCAGCAAATGAAAACAATGAAGTATAGTCTATTTATATGCAGTGCAATTATACTTGCTAAATATGGCATCTAACTAAAGAATAAATATTTGAATTATTTGAAAAATAATTATTCAACCCTTTAAACTTACCTCAGTTGAGCAGAGCTATTTTAATGAATTAAGTAAGAACTTCTTGTTACCTTTGGTAGCAAATTATTATAGACAACTGGCCCTAAATCATGTCAGGAAGAAAAACAATTTGCCTCTAATGTCTCAGGTCAAAAATAGTTAGGTCTCATAAACAATTAGAATTAAACTTAAATACCAAACATCTCTTCTGCTCTCCCTTCCCTTCCTCCCTTTCTTTCCCACCTTCTCTACAAATTAAATATCTGCTCTCAAAGACTTATGAGGAAAGTAATAAAGCCCCTCAGTATATCTTTGCTGACACTTCACATATTTGGTCACTCAATATACTAAATAATTTTCCCAATTCTAGATACATGTACCTCAGTAAAGGACTCTCAATCATATTTGGTCAGACTATTAATATTTAATTAACAGCATCTCTGTGGGCTTATGCGTGCATGATCTGTTAATATCCAGTAAAGAGCAAATAATTATATGAACAAACACACACATAAGAATTGATGTATATCATTTATCTCTGGGAAAATAGAGATTAAAAATTCAATGAAGTACAATTATGCACCAAAATGAATAGTCTCCACCCAGTGGATTAACCATATACAAGTTAGGAGATGAAGAAGGACAAAACTGCTCTGAGAAGCTGGAAAGTATAAATCACTACAGAACATAGTTCTCCACAGCAGTTAACTATGTAGGAGATCTATGATCTGACCCAGAAAAACTTAAACATTTCTTAATGTAAAGACTCATACATGAATATTCATAAGTTTTATTTGTATATTCACAATATGAAAAAATTTGAGATGCCTATCTATGATCAGCAACATGTTCTAATCTCAGTATCTTTATTTCTCATGAACAAAATCAAGCACAGGATGTCCTGTGAGAGTCTTTTCATAGATACTTCTAGAAAACAGCTTAATCCACAGGAAGATAAAATAGATCAAGGTTTTCTTGTGTTTTGAGACAGAAAAATTTTGTTTTATTTTGTTGCTATTAAATTTTTATTTAATTATATTTGATTCAGGGTCTCATTATATAGCCTATTTTCCATTTATTCTGACTATTTTCAAATTTATGGAGAAATTTCAAGCAAATAGAGGAATTTTCGCCTAGTAACATGGGTGCTCTGGGAAAGGATGATATCCAAAGTTATTCTAGATCTCTGTGATTTGACTGGAATGGCACACCTTTAATCTCCCTGATTGGAATATAGCCATTCCTTTGTATATTCCTTTAATTTCAAACAATGAAAGTAAAGTTAATTTGTAGAAGGGAGTAGTGAAGTTTGAAAGTGATGTCTAATTGAAGGGCAACCAAAGTGACAAATCAGAGAAAAATTTGACAAAATGAATCAGAGATAGGATACCCCAACTCTTATGAGAACAGAGAGGAAATAGAGGCAATTTAAGAAGGGACAGACAGACAAGGAGAGAGAGAGAGAGAGAGAGAGAGAGAGAGAGAGAGAGAGAGAGAGGTATGAGTAACAGTTTAACATGGACAGTTTTACAGATGAAGACAGAACAAGCCAGAGAATGAATGAAAAGGAGTCAGAAGAGTAGAACAGATTACCAGAGTTAGTTTGAGGCCAAACATAGCAATTAATTGAGAAGATGAGAGAAGACAGATTTAATCAATGAGCTTGGAGAGGAAATTGGTTCAGAACAGCTGAGTTGAACCATCCATCCCGAGTTCAGAAAGAGCTAGAAAGAGTGAGTTTATTAAGTAGTAAGCCTCTGAGAGCACTGGTACATCTGATGAATAAGCTACATTTACAATAGAGATTGACCTTCCCTATGCTTTCTGAACTCTGGGGATAAAGGTGATTACCATGAAAGAGATGGTAAATAAGAAAGATTCAGAAGGGTACAGGTAATATTAAATTATCTTGGTTTTGGATTTAGTTCCATTGTTCCTATTGCTTTCTGCCTGCTATGGCCTCATCCCAGTTTCAACTTGTCAAATCATACCTATCAACTATGTACAGTTCTTTAATCATACCTACTTGTAACTAGTTTAAACATAGATGTACTATACCATGCGCAGACACAATTCATGGCACATTATTGATTGTTTCATTTCAGCCATTCCTAGACAGATACTTAAGGACCTAAAAGATGAGTTAAGCTCATTTCCTACTTCTAAGTACATGCTTATAACTTGTGATACTTGCTTAGAAAATGTCTTTTGAAGGTAATAAGATGATTAAATTTTGTAGAGGGAGAGAATAGTAAATACATTTTATAATTAGGAACATAAAATGCACATTGGGAAAGTGTCTTAAATAAAGGAGAAACACTTTCTAACTGACACTTAAAGAGTAGAGAGCATGCTTTGAAAGGGACTCAAACACTGATACTATTAATGGGTTTTGCCTAGAGAGAACCTCAAGAACAGAAACTCAAATGCAGGATAAAAGGCAAAAGGAACTAAACCACCAACCAAAGAGTACACATGGTGGGACTCATGACTCCAATTGCATATGTAATAGAGGATGGACAAGTCAGTCATCAATGGGAGGAGAGGTCCTTGGTCCTGTGAAGGCTCTATGCCCCACTGTAGGAGAATGCCAGGGCCAGAAAAGGGGAGAGGGTAGGTTGGTGAGCAGGTAGAGGGGGAGGGAATAGGGGGTTTTTTGAAGGGGAAACCAGGAAAGGGGAGGACATTAGACATGTAAATAAAAAAAATATCTAATTAAAAAAATAGAATCTGAAAGAAAAAAAAGAAAAAAAAAGAAAGAAACACTGAACTATCTGATTTTTGAGCACCATTATGTGTAAACTTGAGGACTGTACCAAAGGAAGACAAAGAAGTAAGATTGTATTCACATTCCTCAGGCTCGTAAACCTAGCAGTTACACTTAGATTTTTTTATATTTGTTTTTATTTTATATATGTGAGTATACTGTAGCTGTTTCCAGAAACACCAGAAGAGGGCATCAGATCCAGTTACAGATGGTTGTGAGCTACCATGTGGTTGCTGGGAATTGAACCCAGAACATCTGGAAGAACACTCAGTTGCTATTAACCACTGAGCAATCTCTCCAGCCCAGTTAGACTTATTTTTAATTGAGGATTTCTACTTCCAAGTCAGGAATAAAGGATGAAGGATGACTCAATAATTCCAACTGAAAGAAATGAATGGGAAGTAAAAACTTATTGTTCAATATTGCATCTTGATAAATATTGCTTCTAGAGTACTGAAAGGTATTAGAAGCATTTTTATTATTTTTCATGGGTATTAATCTTGTTTTCCTCTTGTGTGTGTATGTTTGTGTGCAAATGAGCACTTACCTTCATGTGCCTAAATGTGAAACAGCACTTATGTGGTGATCAAAGAACAGCTTTAGTGAGTTATTTCTAGGGTGTTTACCTGCAAGATTGAATGTAGGTCCTCATGAGGTCAACAAGTACAAATTAAATACAATCCTAATTGATAAGTGCGCGTTGACAATATTCATAATGAGTATATGCACAAAAATCCTCAAGAAATATTAGAAGTACAACTAAGAAACACACAAAAGTCTACATACTGATAAATCAACTCATCTCAGGACTGTGAAGGTGATTCTTCTCAAACAAACCAATAAGTAAGACATAGGATATAAAGGCTGTGGCAAAAACATGATTATCTCAGTAGATGTGAACTTGATAAAAAAACAGATTACCTTTCAAGATCTCACCAAGTTATGTAAAAAGGAACATACATGAATATAAAGGCGTTATACAACAAGCCACAGATAACATCACTCTGATAGAGAAAAAAAATGAAATTCTTCTCTGACTAATTAGGAAAAAGCAAGAAAGTACACACTACCACAGTTACTCAACCTAATATTGGAAGTCCTGCCTGAGCACCCAGGCAAGGGAAATAAGGGGGCTTCCAAATAAGAAAACACAAAGACAAGTCCTTACAGACGGCAATGTAATCATATGGAGAGGGATCTGTACAGAGTTGACCCAACATCATTGAATTTAATAAACTAATTGAATACAGATGCAGAATACAAAGCACTCATCCTAAAATTAGTGACTCACATTTATTCCAATATTAAATCATTTGAAAAAAAAGAAAATCAATTCTACTTACAAAAGCGTTAAAATTTTTTAAAAGAAAACACAACTAGCCATTAAAAAAATAAATCAATTAAATGATTCCTAACAATATTCTGGTGTACTCATAGATCAGTGCCTAGCCAAACCATCATCATAGAGACTTCATCCAAAAACTGATGAGAACTGGTGTAGAGACTCAGAACCAAACAGCTCAGTGAACTCTGAGGAAGAGCCAGAATGATTGTAGGGGCCAAAGAGGTAAAGGACCCTAGAACAAAACCCACAATATCAACTAAGCACAGTTTCTAGAGACTCACAGAGACTAAAGAGGCAATCACGGACTCTGCATGGATCTGTGCTAGGTCCTCTTCATATATGTTATGGCTATGTAGCTTATTTTTCTTGTGGAACTCCTAACAGTAGGAGTAGGTAGTATATCACTTTTACCTGTTCTTGGGACCCTTTTTTCCTACTTAGTTCTCTTGTCCAGTCTTGATATGAGGGTCTGTGCCTACACTTACTGTAACTTGCTAAGCTGTGTTCAGTTGATATCCCTGGAAGGCATGCTGTTTTCTGAAGGACAACAGAGGAAGAATGGACCTGGAGGAGGAGGGAACTGTAGGGAAAACTGGGAGGAGTGGAGGTATGGAAAAGACTGTGGCAGGGATATATTGTATGAGAGAAGGGAAAAGAAGTAAAATTTAGGTACAGTAAAAAAAGATAATAGTAATGACAATACACTGAAGGAGAAACTAAAGAGAATATACACATTTGAAAAATATCTGTGATCAAGAATTGAAATAATATTGTTAAAATGTTCATACTAATTAGGAAGAGTAGAATTCAATGTAATACCCATTGAAATGTCAATTATATTCTTCACAAACTCCTAAAATTGTATGTAACCCCTTAAGAATCCCCTTGTTGGCTGAGTACATTTGAACAAAAAGATCAAAGAAGGATGTATTGACTGACTTCATAATGTACTACAAAGCAATAATCATGAAAAGAGTGTGATATTGACATAAAACAGATATTCAAGCCAGTGAAACAGAATATAAAAGAGAAACAAGTTGATTTTCATCAACAGTGTTTAGAATACATACTGGGAAGAAGAGTCTTCAGTTAATAGTATGGAGAAAATTGCATGTTTGCACACCTAGAACATTACATCAGATCCTATTATAGAAATAAATATGAATGTAAACTCTAAACATATTGAAAACTTAGAAAAAATGGCATTAGAACACTTTAATGGGCAAGGGGGTCACGAAAGCACAAGAAGCAAAAACAGAGTTAACAAGCAAAGTGTAGACTGAAAGAATACCAAAATACTGAAATCTTGTCATTAATTACAGTATGGATAGGACAAAAATGTATTTATTGGGGTGAGATGTGACAGTCATAGATGCTGAATAATTTCAGTCAGAATATGAGACCTACAAATGTTGATCTAATAGCATCTTAGAAATAGTGCAAAGAAAAACCTGGACATTGGGGTGTTATTGTCATTTTTTAAAAAGGAAAAATATTGATCAAAGACCTGTGTTACAGTTAGACAGGAGATAATGTTCTAGTGTTCTATTATTCAGAAAAGTGACATGTCAAAGCATCACCCTACCTCATAAACATGTGCATTTGAGACTATTGAATAAATAAAACATAAAAAGAAATAAAAATAACAAAGAAATGTTGGAATGTACTAAACATAAGAGATATATGCTTTAAATAATGTGATAAAATGGTGATTTAAAAAAATTAAATATATTAACTATCTGTTTGTTGTGAAATAATATATTCATTATTTCCTCAGTGCTCTTAAATTATATAAAAGTCATGTTAGATCTATTTTATACCTATACAAAGTATGCATACTCTCTCAATTGATTATATACATATATCATTTCAAAGAGATTTTCATGTGGCTTATTATTTCTTATGAATTTTATTTTATTCAAAGATATCTTTTGAGCATTTATGTTATGCCATCATTTATGCCCCAGTAGTCAAACTTAGTCTCTGCTTTTTCCCACAACAGAAAATCATCATAATGGATAACAATACCATAAGAAGTAATATTCCACTACCATTTAGCCTTATCTGAGTTCTAGAAGAATAGTGGAATGCAATAAAACTTCCAGAGGGTCCTTGATGGAATAATTAAGGGAAAACAAAAAATTAGGGGGTGTGGAGGGTACATTTAAATATAGCAAAGTGGAAGTTTCTGGTTGTGTTATATGATGCAAACTCAGGTGGCTTTTTGCTGAGGCAGATGCACATGTATCTCTCCACGAATTTCCAAAAATATTATTAAGAAAATGAAGCATATTTTCCATTGTCTCTTCTTAAAATATGATATTTTACAAATTAGAAAAATTCTATGTGTATATGGTAGTGATAGTGTTTGAGAAATGCCTCTGAATTCTTCTGGTTCTTTGTTGGACCAAAAATTTATTTTATCCTAGGATCAAAATTTCACAAGCCATTAAAGATTTCATGCAGCTAGTTTAAATTTGTTATGATGTTTTTCTTTGGAATTATTGAGAAATCCTGTCCCATTATCACACTCATTGAAACAAAGCTTGGGAAAGGTAATATTTCTGTTTATAATGAAACATTGTGGGGGAGAAAAAACTATTAGCCTTATAGACCATAAAAATAAACCGGAAGACACTGTAATTAACCAAATGCAAAGGAAAATCTGCCTTAAAAACCTGCTTTACTAGTTATAACATAATATTAATATTTTATGTCAATAAAATATAAAATAAAGCCTTAATCA
>JADRCD010200523.1:68182-83848 GCA_019843815.1 Montemys delectorum | reverse complement strand
ACTAACTAGTACCCTCAGAGCTCCCAGGGACCCAACCACCAATCAAGAACTATACATGGTGGGACTGAATGTTCTGGCAGCATGTGTATAGTAGAGGATTGAAAATTCGATCATCAACAGGAGGAAAGGACCTCGGCCTTGTGAAGGTTCTGTGCCCCAGTGTAGGGGAATGCCAGGGCCAATAAGTGGGAGAGGGTGGGGTGGCAGGCATGGGGAGGGGGGAGGCAAAAGGGGTTTGTTCTTGTTGTTTTTGTTTGTTTGTTTGTTTTTTGGTGGGGAACCTGGGAAAGGAAAAATTTACATGTAAATAAAGAAAATATCTAATAAAAAAAAAAGAAGAAGAAGAAAAAAAAAGTGCCTACCTTTGCAACTGGTATTCAGCCTGAATAGCTGAACTCTGGTCTTCAGACCTGCACAGCTAGCTAGACTTTACCCACCTGCAGTATTCTCAGCCCCCAGAATAAAAAAAAAAAAGATGTTTTCACATATTTTTAAAAGATTTTTATTTATGGATCTTGACAAATTAAAATTGAGTTAGGAGACACATAACCATTCATTAAAATAATTTCCCCAGTGATGTGGCTTATTAGCAATTGAAGATATAGATTTAATAAAAGCAATTAAGATGCATTTAGTTCTATTTCTTGAAATTTATTACAAAATCTTATTTTACACAAATCTTTATGTGCAGTTCAAGATTCAAAGATTTAAAGTTTACTTGATTGAAAGTAGTCAATAAAGGCCTAAATCCTATCATACTTTACCTCATAAGTCAGCCATACCTGAACAATGATATGATGCTCCTTTTAGTAGAAAACCAAGGCATTTGGTATAAATAACATTAATGAAGCCTCAGTCATGCCAACAGCTACAGTGCTGGATGATGCTACATAGAAGAGGTTGATCAGCCGGTGGGACTACTGAGAACCCAGAACAGGATCCAGTGTTTAGTACTTTGGTTTATATTTATGGTATTTCAACCAATATATTGAGAATCTGCAGTGATGATTATTCCTTGTAGAATACAAATGGAGTAAGTGAGACTAGAAAGAAAAGGTCAAAAATATATCATTGTGAATATAAGTTTCAGCTTTCTACAGCACCTTATTATCCAAGGATGGGCTGGGATATTACTAGGCAGAAGATAAGGAATATTTAGATGAACTGGATTCTCATCTCTATTGAGGATTCTGGTCTTCAGTGAGTATTGCCAGCATGGAATACTTATTACCCTGGCCTCTAGAGAAGGACCACGGAGACCTGATGACCAACACTGTCTGTCTCCCACGCAGCTCTCCATTTGCCGCTTTAATCTAGGAGAATCTTTGTCTTCTAGTCAAGGATCACAAGAGAGGGCCCTCAGGTCCCTGACCTATATCTCTCTATATTCATGTCTCTGTGTAGAAGGAAAATGGTAGGGAAAGAACCAAGAACCTTTACAAAAACTACGTGTCCTTTTCATTTTCTTGTTCTTTGAGATGTACTAGATGAAAATATAAAATTAGTATAGATGAAAGGATCAGGTTAAGTTTAACTAAAACCCAATCACTCTAGGAGAGGTACAATGGCAAATGTTGTAAAGGATTTATTGGGTAAGACTCCAGCCATTGCAATTAATCTGCATCTAACTCTCTTACCATCTTAGAGTGATAAGGCTGACAGCTTACAGGAGTTTTATCTACATAAATTCCTGAAACAAGAGAAATTAATGCAGAAGGCATTATCAGAAATCATAGGGTGGATAGTAAACAGCTCTAATCATTGCAAATGAGGTTTCAAATAGACCCAGGAGCACTTTAAGTTCTTTTGAAGGGTTTCCTGCATCAGCAAATCTTCCTTCTAAAAGCCTTTCTATGTATTAACATGGATCTTGACCAAGGATAGTCTGTCTTTTGCCCAAGAAAGTCCTTTTCTCACTTGATTATGTTAAGTACCCTAACGTGTTGTATTCCTTTAATGTATTTCATATATTAAAATTAAAAATATCAAACTAATTTTGAGGAAAAACATACTTATATGCATCAGAATATACACCCACATTGGGACAAACCACACTTGCTCTAGAATCAATAAAAATATGAATCTTTCGCAAAGAACTCTTTTCTGAAAACACAAGTTTAGAACTTGCTTAAATTCTAAGCTTTTCTTAACAGACACCCATATGATTTCCAGTGAAGATACACGCACATAGAAACTTGTTCAATAATTCAGATGATTTGATTAATATAAAATTCCAAGAACTCTAATGTTTCAAAGATCAGTTTTCATTATAGTATATGACATTGATTTTTGTTTTTATTTGTGTGTGTTTGTATGTTTGTATATGTGTGTGTTTATAGGTATGTGTATACAAGTAGAGGTGTCTGGTGAGGCCCAAGGTGTTCGTTCTGAGAGACGGAGTTACAAGACATTGTGAGCTACCAAATATGACTGCTAGGGGCTCAGTCCAGGTTGTCTGCAAGAGCAGTGTGTGCTTTTAACTGCAGAGCCACCTCTCCAGCACTCCACTTTCTATTTTGAGACAATCTTACTATACAGCTCAGGCTAGCCTTGTGATAGTTCTGCTTTTTTATACTCAATGCTGGGATTATAGGCATCCATTACCATGCTTGACAACTTTAAAAAATAAATAAAAATGTGAAAAATGAACCATTATTAACTAATATCTCAATAGTTTCAAGTATTGCCCTTCTTTTTCAAAAAAAAAAAAATGTTATGAATCAGTTGTATCTCTGAAAAACAAGGTTCTAATGTATAATACACTGTCCACAATTTGTGTCTTCCTTAGTGCTGGTATGAGGTATTAAAAAAATTTAACCCAGATCAACATTTTTAAATTTCACAATATTGCAAATATTATGGCCATCCAAATCTCATAAAAATAAAAAAAATTATGATTGATAGCAAAGACTAAAAAGTATTACCCATAGACTTTAATAAATTGTGGTAATTAGGTGGTAAATTCTGTCATAAAATCTTTACTTTGTAATTGTTTCTTTAATTGCCCTTACCTACACATGTGTAGGTGTAGATGCATATATAGTCTTACATCCAGGCTACTCAGCCCGTATTTTACTTGTATGTATGCTCTTCTTTTCCAGGTTCTAAGCAACTGGAACACCTTTGCTATGTTCAAGCCAGCAAAATCTTATTGTTGAACAGTTGGAAATTGCCTAATAATTTAATGAGCGTTTATATTTAAGATTTTTTTCTGATATTAGATTTCCAAGAGAATCACTAAATCAAAGGATTAGGATACTTCTTTTTCATGTTTGTAATTTTAAATTATTTATGGTAAAAGAATTTTTTAAAGGATATATTTAAGATATTATACTTCCTAATACCTTCTTTTATGACTTTTCCTGTTTTCTTTACTTCTAAATCATAAGCCACATAAAACAGAATATTACAGATAGTGCAAGACATTCCTAAGCATAGAAATAGATACCTCATGATACCATATATCAATCAATCCATCACTGCATGTGTGATTACACAATTGGGCATGGAACTTTACAGAAAATGAACATTGCCAATGTATGAAGTACATTATATAAGCCATAAATAGAAGTAAGCTTGAAACCACTTGACTCCTGAGACAGCTACAAAGTCTTAAGTGTCAATATTTGTATCAACTTGTGCTGAGTGGGACACTGTTCTCAATGCTCATTCCCATTTATAGGTTAAGTACATCTCTGGGCCTTGAAGGAGGTTTGTCAATGCTAAAAATTAAAGAAAGTATTTTTCTGGTAGAACTCTTCAGTTTCATTCAATAGAAAAAGAAGAAGGCTTTATTGCAAGGGTTTTATTTAGTTTTTTATGATTAAAAGAAAAGCTGAACAAATAAAAATGAGAATTAAAAGGAATTAGACTAGCAGGCTTGGGAATTCTAGGCAAGAACTCAAGAATACTGTCTTTTATAATCTGATAATGTAATAAATTTGAACATCTGTGACTTCATTACAGATTCAGATTCTTAAGAAAGAAAATCTGATTGACTTACCCTGTAGCTGAGTCTGGGAGAAAAAAAAGACTGAATTAAACAGTCCCAGGGCTACTACCCAATTTTGGAAAAAAAAAGGAAAAGGAAAGGAAAAGCAGAACAAGCAAGTGCAACAGATGCCAAGTTCTATTTTTATCTTAATGTGGTAACAGGAGTTCAGCAGTCAATAACTTCTTAAATGTCTAGAAAGCGATCTTCTTGCTGGCAAGTCTATGACATCAAATGTCTTTAAATTCCTAAGAACGGGGCTTATTGTGAGATCCACCTATCTAGTAGGTAAAATAAGCATACTACTATACTCTTATCTCAGGGGGAGACTTCATGCAAACCCTTTTGAAAAAAAAATTAACACTTCCCCCCTACTGCACAGGGACAATACTTAAAGTTGTTTCAGTGGTTTATGACTCTTGCTATTTGGTACACTGTTAAAGGAGGATTTCTACTTATTTCCCATGTGTAAATATCTGAATGCCTTAATTTATTCCATTCAATGTCCTACAAACATACTTTCAAAGTTATGTTCTACTCAAGAAAGCTGCATAACTCATACATCTATTGAGCATACAAATAATGAAAAAAGTAATGAACAGATTTTATTAAATGCTTATAATAAGCTAGGATCTGTAAAATATCAAGTTAAAAATTAGAAATAAAGAATATAAAGTCAGATTTTTTTGCCAATAGTGCTTGATATGACTAAAGTGTTTTACACTTTGAAATGCACTCTTTTCTTCCCTCTTGGGTCATAAGATGAAAAGCCTCATTCTTGCTTAAAAGAATATAATGGTTGAATTACAGTCTTTTAAACATCACGTAAGCACTGACACGACAAAAGTATAAGGTTTGAACAAACCAAAATAAATAAAATTAGAAACTTGGCATGGAGAGCTAGCTTCCTTCCACGTCTTCTCCTATGGATACTCCCACTAGCTCCATTGGAATCATTGCCCTCAATGGCCTTCACATCTGTTTCCCTGTGAGCTTTCCAAGCAGAACCAGGAATTGTGCTGTTCATAACTGTTTGGGTATGAATCAAAATATTTAAAGCCCAAGTGCCTTCATTAAAAGGCTCGTACCTGAGCTTTGACTGTTCCTTCAGGCAATGGGATGAGGGTGGGGGGGTTGTGACCTGAAAACCAGTGTTATCTTCCAAAAGACCTCAAGGAAAGTTACTTTGGCATAAATAGGGCGAAATTGGAGTGCAGGATGAAAGTTCCCGACTCAGATTCAAAATCACAAGTATAAGGCCCTTAAAAGGAGTAGAGTCTAAAATTAGCACATACCTACTTTGGGCAAAATCCTCACAAAGAGATTGGCTGAAAAGACCACGAAAGGTCGTGTCTTACAGTTACCTTTGCTGTGATGGGACACCATGACCAAGGCAAGTCTTATAAAAGCAAACATTTAATTAGGACTGTCTTCCAGTTTCAGAGGTTTAGTTCAGTACCATCATGGTGGAACCATGATAGCTTTAAAGCTGACACCGTGATGGAAGAGCCAAGAGTTCTACTTCTTGATCCAAAGGCAGCAGTAGGAGTCTGCTCTATAGGCAGCCAAGAGAGACTGGAATTCCACATTAGGCATAGCTAGTGATTAGAAGCCCTCAAAGCATACCTACATGGTGGAGCAGTTTCTCTAACCAGACTACACGTCCTGCAGTAAGGCTAACCCTCCTACTAGTGCCACTTTCCACGGGCAAAGCATATTCAAACCAACATGGTAGTATCATAGTAGAGCTCAGGCATAACAAAAACAAACAAACAAAAAATCAAGGCCTCTTCTATGTAGAGAAATAAATTCTTATCCTTCACTTAGAAAAGTTACTATGTCGAGTTTCCTAAGAAAAATCTCCCCATAAAATATCCTGTACTGTGGAAAGAACACCATTGAAATTAAAGACTTGTTTTGTTTGGTTAGATGGTTGCTCAGTGTGTAACAAAGCCTTCAGTTGCCACAGATGGCCTTGAACTCTTGATTCTTTGTCTCAGTCTCTCAAGTTCTGGGATTACAGACATTTGATACAACATCTTGCTAGGGCTTTAGATGTTGAAATAGGTATAGTTTTAATTAAAAAAAGAAAATATTTGAATATCCACAGGGAAGAATAATCTCAAGCATATAAAGATTATAGGTGGATGCAGATTACCAAAATAAACAGAGATAATGGAAATAGAATATATATAAATGAAACTAAAATCTCAACAGAAAAAAATTTATTGAACAGATGACATACAAAGTCTCCCCCCAAAAAACTACTCACAATGCAGTTTTGACAGGGAAAAAAGTAAAATGTAAGAGGTTAAAAGGTATCAATGATCAAATGAAGGATTTTTTTCTTAATCAGATCTCTGGAAAAAAAATCTATGGAGAGTTAAGTGGGGAAACCGGGCTGGAGAGGAGAAATAAAGAAATAATGAGATAATGAATGAGAATTTTCCATAACAGATAAACATTTAAGACCGTCAACCAGGCAGCATACACCAGCTGATATGAGGTCCTCAACACATATACAGCAGAGGACAGCCAGGTCTGGGTTCAATCAGAGAAGATGCACCTACCCCTCAAGAGACTGGAGGTTCCAGGGAGTTTAATGGTCTGGTGGGTGAAACTGTCCCGCAGTTTCACGAACTGGGTTCTCTCTCGACCGAAGGGAGAAGAAAGAACTGAAACACAAAGAGTTCGAGAGCAAGAGAATACGAAGCCAAGTTGCATCCCAATCAAGGCTTCGCCTTTACTTTTGGGGGTTTGGGTTTTATATGTACATGGGGAAATCGAAAACTGGATCTCTAGGTTACAGTGACATTTGCATAACATAAACAATTAGGGAGGAGTCAGGAAAGCATCAGGAAAGCCAGGCTGCCAGATGTGAGTTCTTGAGGGCGGTGGCTCCAGGTGTCCCACAGGTCTCAGCTCCGGGGAGAGGTTGGAGGTGCTGCCGATGGTGGGGGAGGAGGTCAGTAGCAGATGTCTTCAGGTAGCAGATGTGCCAGTCAGCAGGCGTACCTTCCTCTGGAATCTTGAAGGCAGAACTCAGAGCTGTGGGCCTTTGTCTTGGCACAGCAGGCGTGAGCTGAGTCTCTGGTTGCAAGCTCCATTGTCTGAGGCAGGAAGGGAGGGCCCCAACAGGTGGGGCGGGGACATCCTCATGGAGACAGGAGGACAGCAAGGAGGTTTGAGATGTGGAGCAGTTGGAGGGTGGACCAGGAAGGGAATAAAATCTGGAGTGTAAAAAATATATATATATAAAATAAAATTTAAAAAAATAATTGAGTGAAGTAACAAAAAAAAAAAAAAGAAGTTGAACAAATTCTCAAGTAAATCAATAGAAACACAAGCCCAAATGTGTCACTGTGATACTGCATCCCCCATGAACAAAGCAGTGCCTTTTGCGACAATGAAATAAATGAGTATGGGTTTTGAAAGGCAAAGCCTTCTAATAACATCTTTGGAAGACTTCACCTATGTCAACACATTCCTTTGCGCTTGAAGGATGTTTGTCACCTCTGTCTCACAGATGAAGCAGAACTCAGATTATATGATTCATGTGAGGCCGCACAGCTGCTAAGGAAAGAAGTTAGATGTGATGCTGGCTTTGAATATCTGGATTGCAACAATGTATTCTTAATTTTTTGGCAGTTCTAATTTTGTTTAAGTGGAGGATTAATAGCACATACAAGAATAGGCATAAAACTTTAATTAAGTACTTCCCCTGGTTTCCCTGCCCCATCACAGTGGTTACATACACAAATATAATCAATTTAGTGAATCATTTCTGAAATTATATTTGGAAATAAAATTTGGCATTGCAAGATGGGTATTATCCTCAGATGTGTGCCATGATTAGACTGGATTGGTTTGAATAAGTAATGCTTCCCCATAGTCCTATATATTTGACTACCTACCTGGTCCCAGTTGGTCATGCTGTTTGTGAAGGTTTAGGTGGAGTGGTCTTGCTGGAGAAGAAACACTACTGGTTGCATATTTGAGAATAAAGACCTTCTGCCACTTCTAGTTAACTTCTCTGCATTGTGCTTGTATTTGAAGATGTATACTCTTGGCTTTCTGCTCTGGTTGCCATGTCTGCCCCTTTTCCCGTGCTTCCTTTCCATGATGATCCCTTACTTCTTTGGCCTTAAAAGCCTGAGTAAGGATGTTGAACATTCCTTTAGGTGCTTCTCAGTCATTTGGAATTCCTCAGTTGAGAATTCTTTGTTTAGCTCTGTACCCCATTTTTAATAGGGTTATTTGGTTCTCTAGAATCTAACTTCTTAAGTTCTTTGTATATACTGGATATTAGCCCTCTATTGGTTATAGGATTGGTAAAGATCTTTTCCTAATCTGTTGGTTGCCATTTTGTCCTATTGACAGTGTCCTTTGCCTTACAGAAGCTTTGCCATTTTATGAGGTTCCATTTGTCAATTTGATCTTAGAACATAAGCTATTGGCATTCTGTTCAAGAAATTTTCCCCTGTGCTGAATGCTCAAGGCTCTTCCCCACTTTCTTTTCTATTAATTTCAGTGTATATGGTTTTATGTAGAGGCCCTTGGATTTGAGCTTTGTACAAGGAGATAAGAATGAATCAATTTGCATTCTTCTACATGCTAATCGACCATCCTTAGTCATCAGGGAAATACAAATCAAAACAACCCTGAGATTCCACCTCACACCATTCAGAATAGCTAGGATCAAAAACTCAGGTGACAGCAGATGCTGGCAAGGTTGTGGAAAAAGAGAAACACTCCTTAATTGCTGGTGGGATTGCAAGCTGGTACAACCACTCTGGAAATCAGTTTGGCAATTCCTCAGAAAATTAAATAGTACTACAGGAGGACCCAGAAATACCACTCCTGGGCATATACACAGAAGATGCTTCAACAGGTAATAAAGACATATGCTCCACTATGTTCATAGCAGACTTATTTATAATAGCCAGAAGCTGGAAACAGTCCAGATGTCCCTCAACAGAGAAATGGATACAGAAAATGTGGTATATTTACACAATGGAGTACTACTCAGCTATAAAAACAATGAATTTATGAAATTCTTAGGGAATTCTGGAGGATATCATCCTGAGTGAGGTATCTAGTCACAAAAGAACACACATGGTTTGCACTCACTGATGAGTGGATATTAGCCCAGAAGCCTACCATACAATGCACAAACCACAAGAAATTCAAGAAGGAAGACCAAGGTGTGGATACATAGATCCTTCTTAGAAGGGAGAACAAAATACTCATGGAAGAGGTTACAGAGACAAAGTGTGTAGCAGAGACTGAAGGAAGGACAATCCAGAGACTACCCTACCTGGGGATCCCTCCCATATACAATCACCAAATCCAGACATTATTGTGGATGCCAGCAAGTGCTGGCTGACAGGAGCTTGATATAGCTGTCTCCTGAGAGGCTCTGCCACTGCCCAACTAATACAGAAGTGGAGGCTCACAAACATCCATTGGACTGAGCACAACGTCCCCAATCCGGGAACTAGAGAAAGGAGCTGAAGGGGTTTGCAGCTCCATAGGAGGAACAACAATATGAACTAACCAGTACCCCCAGAGCTCCCAGGGACTAAACCACCAACTAAAGAGTTCACATGGTGAGACTTGGCTCCAGCTGCATATGCAGCAGAGGATGGCCTAGTTGTTCATCAATGGGAGGAGAGGCCCTTTGTCCTGTGAAGGCTGGATGCCCCAGTGTAAGGAAATGCCAAGACCAGGAAGTGGGAGAAAGTGAGTTGTTGAGTGGTGGTGGTGGTGGTGGGGGGGGAATAGGGTTTTGTTTTTCAGAAGAGGAACCAGGAAAGGGGAGAACATTTGAAATGTAAATAAAGAAAATATCTAATAATTAATTAAAAGCCTGAGTAAACTTTTTCTTCAATATGTTGCCTTGATCATGGTATTGTATCACAGTAACATCAATAGTAACCAATACAGGCACCTAATACTTGACTGAAAGTTGACCTAGAATTAATTCTTTACTTTTTTAATTTACTCTTTTGTTCATGTATTACATTTTTACCATAGTTTCCCTTCCCTCACACCTCCATTCTTTTCCTAGATCTACTCCTCCTCTCTTCCTTTCACAAAAAGGCCAAGCCTGCAAGGGATATCAGCCAAACATGACATATCAAAACATAGTTATAATAAGACAAGTTGCATTCCTCATATTGAGGATGGATGAGACAACCCTGTAGGAAGAAAGGAATCTCAAAAACAAGGAAAAGATTTAGAGACAGGCCCTGTTCCCATTGTTTGTAGTCCTACAAGAGTCCCAAGGAAACTCAAAGCAATTCCTTTAAAATCAAGAACGCAACAAGCTCGTCCATTCCTTCCTTATCTCTTCAATATAGTACTGGAAATTGTAGCTAGAACAATAAGATAACTAAAGGAGATGAAAATTATACGAATTGGGAAGGAAAAAGTGAACATACTTCTATTTGTAAATGATATGATTATATATATATATGCAATCCCATAAATTCTACCAAGGAACTCCTACAGCTGATAAACAACTTCAGCAAAGTGACTGGATACAGGATATATATCAGGAGCCCTCCTATGTACAAATGACAATCAGGTTGAGTGAGAAACCAGGGAAACAACACCCTCCACAATACCCACAAACGATATAAAATATCTTGGAGGAAACTCTAATCAAGCAAGTGAAAGATATGTATGACAATAACTTCAAGCCTTGAAGAAAGAAATCAAAGAAAATATCAGAAGATGGAAAGATCTCCCATGCTCATGTATCTGAAGTATTCACACAGTAAAAAATAAAAAAATAAAAAATAAATGCCCATCTTAAGTTAACCCAATCCCCATCTAAATTCCAACACAATTCTTTAAAGACCTTAAAAGAGCAACATTCAACTTTGTATGGAAAAAAACAAACAAACGGACAGAATAAAACAGGATAAAAAAACCAATTCTGTATAATAAAAGGATTAATTCTAGAACTAGAGAAAAAAATCTAGTGCAGGTAGATAAGAGGGTCAACATCATGATGAAAGAAAATTTCAAAGGTAACATTAGAAACATTAGGAAACTAAATCAAAAAGAGGTGGGGGGAAGGGGCTCCAGGAATAGAAGGACTTGATGCAAGAGTGTTTTGAGTCATAGGCCTATGAAAACAGTAAAGTAACAGGAAATGAATAGAAAAAACCTGGAATATAAGACGACAGATCTCTGCTGTCTGTAGCTTTATCTGTGAAATGGAGAGGGTGGATAGGAACAGCAGGAGTGGAAAGACCGGCTCCTGTGTGAATTTCAGTACTTGTTTTTAGACCAACTAACTAGTGTATAAACATGCCTTTACCTGCATCACATAACGTCACTGAAGGAAGACTCCTGGAGATGCTTCAGTTGCGTATCTTTGGACTGCTCATGAAAGATAACTTATCAGTGCAACTTTTAATTATGTTCTATTAATATTATAGCATGAAGGTTACCTTATGTAGTTATTTTGAAGCAAGCCAAAAGAGATGAGACTCCACACAATAGGATATGGGGAATTGGAATCCCTCTTGGGCTAAGTAGAGACATATCATTCTGGCAATGCTCAAGGGACTCTTCCTGCTAATTAACTCCACAAGAATCTAGTACTGCAAATCAGGAATTGGAAATGAACAGAAACTCAAAATATTCCCCCTAGAATTTAGAGTTTTGCCTTAAATTGGCTTTGAAAAAAAGATTCAATTTGTATGGGAGACTGATCTTTGGCAGGTGAAAGATAAGGTTGAATTTCTCAAGAGTAGACAGGTTACTGCTGGGAAAGAGAGCAAGTTATACTGGTATTTTGGGTCCTAGGTTTGATAATTGTGGGCTAAAAACCCTATAATTTGGGAAAGTAATTGTGATAATGATGCTTGCATTTCCTCTAATCATTTGCCTTTTGTTCCTAGTTAGCATATCATAAACTTCTTAAGAAATCAGAGTAGCTCTATGTTGCAAAAGAACACCACAGAAGATCTCATGCGCTTTTTTTCATCAAAGTTGGCCAGCTTAACTGAGAGGATAAAGTATGACATTATGAACATTACCACAAGAAAGCAGAATTCAAGAGCCTCAAAAAGTCAAGACCTTTTAAAAATGAATATCACATTACAAAGCCAGGCATGGTAGCACAAGTCTATAATGCCAGGATTCAGAAGACTAAGGTCCCAGATTCAAGAATTCAAGTCCATCCTATGATCTATAAAGAGATCCTATCTTGAAGCAAACAAACAAATAAGATAAAATATCTGTGGCTTGATCCACCCTGATTCAACCATCACACAAAAGGCCAATGGGTAGCTGCCCTATGAATATAAATGGCTTTATTGTTAGCAATATTGTTTGTATTCTCAGAAATATTTATCCACCTTTTGGCCTTGAAAGAGCAATGATAATGGATACACCTCGGACAAATTTGTTGGATAAAGTTGTTTAAATAGGTAAGGTGACAGCGAAGATTTAGTTCAAATGAATTAGAATTTTTCATGGTGGGTACCTGCACCATTAGAAATTACTCAAGGTGTGAGTGTTCGAAGCAAGAATAGATTTGGTAGTGACTGGATAATTATCTTAGCTGTGAAAATAAGAATTCTCCTTTATTGAACATATAGTTTATTCTGGGAAATGTCAATGCTTTCAATGGATTAATTTTGCAAAATTAAGTGCACATATACTTTAATAACATTTAGAGGATATACTAAGATTCAGGGAAAAAAAGTTCAGAGTGGGACATTTTTAAAATTGATAATTGAGCACAGATGATAGCTGAAGTCATGAGAACTGATATGGTTAAAAATATACATGCAAACTAAAATAAATAACTAGCCAAGAATAACCAACATCATGCCATTGTTTGATTGGCCAGGGATGACTGCCCAGGCTCTAAAAAGGCTATTTCAGGCTATACTCTACTAATGATGTCTTGAGCATTTGCTCTAGGGGGTCAAGTAGTCACTTGCCAACCTCCCCTGCCCCATGCATTTGTAACTCGTACACTAGTCCTTCTAACGTCAGCAAAATAGGGTTTTCATGAAATGTTGCTGTAGATGCTTGAGCAACAACTTATGAAGTACATAAAGCCACCTGACTCCAGAGGTTTTTCTTTAAGGTAGTGATAATAAGACAGCAGATCAAAATCTGAACATAATTGGGACTAAGATGACATGTCAAAAATAAAAAAAGAGAGATTCTGTGTAATGTGAAAATCTCATAGATAATGTATATAGAGCATAGAGGAAACAAGGGGAATTGGCAGATGAGGGAAGAACTAAACTTATCCAAAGATGGTGTCCAGCCACTGCAGTGGTACTAGGTTTGGGTTATCATATGTATGCTGATAAGTGGGACAGATGTCCTTCAGTAGGAATCAAAAACAGATAGCAACCAGACTATTTGCTTTCTCCTCTCTGGCCTCCACCGCATGCACAAGCGCACACATGTACGTACAAACACACAAATGCATACATGCAAAAACACTTGTCTTACGAATACAGAGACACTGATCTAGCATGCCAAAGTGTGTGGGACTTTAAGAGGAAGAACCCTTCATTACATCAACCAGTCATTTAGGAGGCAGACTGTAAGCCTGCCTCCTCTTGCAAACCTCAAAAACCCAAATTTCCCTCTAAGTCTGTCTATGTATGCCAGCTAATGTCTTCGCTTGTTTTCATTGTCAACTTGACAAAATCTTCAGTCACCTGGGAAGAGGAAATCTCAGGTAAGGAAAGCTCTGTCAGATTTGCCTGTAGCCATGTCTGTGAGAAACTGAGTGACCAATGATGGATGTAGGTAAATGATGCTTACTGTGGGAGGGCCCAGACCACAGTGGGAAGAACCATCTCTAGGCATACTGTATAAGAAAACTAGCTAAGAGCAAGCCACTAAGCAGTATTTCTTCATGGATTCTGATTTATGTCCTGCTTAATTTCCTGCCCTGACTTCCCTCAGTGATACAGGGTGCCCTGGTAGTAAAAGACAGAAGGAGGAAAGGAAGGAGGAGAAGGAGGAGGTGGAGGAAGAGGAGGGAGAGGGGGAGAAGGAGGAGGAGGAAAAGAAAGGAAGGGAGGGAGGGAGGAAGGGAACAAAGGAAGGAAGAAAAGGAGAAGGTAAAATATAGAAAATAGAAAATAACTTTCTTTCCATAAATTGCATATAGTTTTGCTGTTTATCATAGGACTAGAAAGCAAATTATGATAGCTAGGTTCATACAAAATATTACATTAATTCTCACAAACAGTTGATCAATTTTTAATGACATTCTTCTTTCCTTGTCAGCAATGCTTTTCAAAGTCTCTTTTTTGTTATCGTTGATTCTAGTTTCTTTTTTATTGGATATTTTATTTATTTACATTTCAAATGTTATCTCCTTTCCCAAAGTTTCTTAATGTTCTTTTACCTGTGAATAAATAATAGCTAATACCCGTTTTTCAAAATATAATAAAAATAGTAATATTTTATTTACATTAAAACTTATATTTTACTTTCAACATCATACTTGAGTACTGGTGTAGCCCAGAAAAAAACTCCATTCTATAATTTTATGTGTAAATGTAGCTATCAAAATTTCTTGTCCCATATTATAGATTTCAGTTTTAGAGATTTACACCTAATATGTTAGCTTTTTCTTGTATACAATAATGTGATACATTTTATAATTCTTTGTTAGGGCCAGCTACAGTGTTTCAAAATAAACTAAGGGATGAAGGTAATCTTCAAATGTCTTATCTAAGAAATATTCAAAAGTAATTCATTAAAACAGATGGACTACAGTTCTCCAATCTGAGTGCTAATGACATTAGTGTTTTTCTTATTCTATTTGTGAAATTGGACAATGACAGAGCTGATGACAGAATATCCTGGAAGTTCAACTCTTTTGAGTTTATTTCTTGTGCAATAGGGTGAAATAATTGGTTATAATGTTTGGTAGGTATCTATGCATATGTGTGTGAGATTATATACCTGACCTACTGGTGTTAAAAAACCTATATCCTATATCTTTGTTATCCTGCTTTGCATATGAAATTGTTGCTTCAAAATGAACTGGCATCTATTTAATACACGGATCATGAAAACAGATGGAATCGAATACTTCTACTCATTTCCAAGAATGTGGCATTTGAAATAGAGGTTCTTTTTGGCTTTGAGGCAGAGGCTTTTACCAGTTACTTAGCTTTGTGGACAAAGAATTGTTTTCTGTTTTGAGTATTTTATTTAACCAACTTCTTACACTATTTATTATCCAAATGATTCTGTTCTGGAATGTGAGATATTTGCTATCTGACTGCTGACATCATAAAGTTATTAACTAACAGCTCTAGTGAGGACCAAGATGGAGAAGTTTGTATAATCTATGGAATTTACAAAAGGTAACTTGCTTTCTTAAAATTGTTAACAAAATAATCTAAATGTAATGAACTAGGTGTTGTGTTTTATAAAACGATAAAGAAAGAGGGTATATGTTTGGTGGAGGTGTAATCGGGTAGGGTGGAAGGGGGTGAGGGGGTGCCTCTGCAGGCCTATGCTGAGGCATCTCTTCCCCTGAAGGACCAACTACACAATGGTATAGTATAGAATAGAGTTTATTTACGGCATGGGGAGGGGAGCTGAGAGGATAGTAAAGACAGAGAGAGAGAGAGAGAGAGAGAGAGAGAGAGAGAGAGAGAGAGAGA
>JADRCD010200523.1:49198-68082 GCA_019843815.1 Montemys delectorum | reverse complement strand
AGAGAGAGAGAGAGAGAGAGAGAGAGAGAGAGAGAGAGAGAGAGAGAAGAGAAGAGAAATAGAGAAGTAGAGGCCTAGGGGCCACCATGAGCACATGGAGAGAGAGGGGAGAAGAATGCAGAGAGAGGGGGAAAGGGGCAAAAGGACAGAGCAGGAGCAAGAAGGCAAGAGCAAGAGAGAGCAGAGGGGGCAAGCAGCCCCTTTTATAGTGAGTCAGGCACACCTGGCTGTTTTCAGGCAACTGTGGGGCAGAGCTTAGACAAAATGCTAACACTAGGGTTGCACAAGTTTGTTGTTATCTACAGAGTTTGAAAAAGGTAACCAAATTTCAGACACTCAAGATTATCTGCTTTGTTTACAACAGCATTACCAGTGTTTTGTACTGCTTCTACTAATAATATAAAGGATACCTCTAGGAAATATATATTTCCATATATTTCAGTATATTACTTAAGAAATCCCAAGCTACTCTTAACAGTGTGATTTTTGAAAATCTTATTTTATGTGAATGAGTGTTTTGCCTGAATGTACATGTATGCACTGCATACATGCCTGGAGCCTAAAGAGGCCATGAGAAGGTGTCTGCCTAATAGCCTGCAACTGGAATTATAGATGGTTGTGAAATTATAGATGCATGTGTGTATTATAGACGTATGTATTATAGCTGTATGTGGGGTTGGAAATTAAATACAGGTCTTCTGGAAGAACAACAAGAGCTTTGTCAACCAAACCACCCTTCCAGCCCTCCTGACATTGAGTTTTAATAGATATCAACTATGCCTTTGGACTCACCAGGTTTGGAAATGATAATACCCTCTATGGAAAGAGGAGAAATAGAGTACACCTGTCTTCATTCACTTATTCTGTAAATATTCGCTGCAAGTCTGTCAGGTGGCACGTATCATTCTAAGTGCTGAGATACAAAAATGCCTTTACAAAGAGAACTGAATTGCCAAGACTAGTTTTCCAAGGCTGCCAAATAATTCCAGATTAATGAATTAAGAACACAGATTTTTTTTTTCCCACAATTCTGGAGGTCAGAAAGCTGAAGCCAAGGTATGGGCAAAGCGGTGTTCTGCTCTGTAGGAGCAGAATTTTCTGCCCCAGCAACCCACAAACCCAAGCCTTCCTTTGGTTGCTGCATCGGAAAAGCAACATCTGCTCTGTCTTCACAAGGCCTCTCTGTGCCTCTGTCACATCTCCTTCAAGAACTCCAGCTACTCTACACCTTGGCTGTGTTGTTACTCTTGAGATTCTTAACTAACTGCAATTGTAATCACCCTGTTACCAAATGAGCTCACATGTCGAGGTTTTTGAGCACAGATGCATTTTCAAAGGGGGTGGTACTCAACACAGTTAAGATAACAATGTTAAAAGTACATCAACCACTTCAGTGTAAGTTTATCCTAGGAAAATTGATCAGAAGTGCATCAAATAAAAGAGGAGTTCTCCATGCCGAGTATATTTTGAAAGACTCAAAACAATGAATAAAAAGTACTGTCAAGCAACTGTAGTAGAGGGTTTGTGGTACAGGGCTTACAGTGAAAGAGAATGATAAAACAAAATGGGAGGCTCTAGAATAAGAAGACACCAGTTCATAAAGCCATGTGGAACTTCAATTTTTTCATGATAAACACACATTATTTGCAAGGATTCTCATGGGACATCACAGTTCTACTTATATTCTGTCCTAAAAAATCTCATCTCACTTAGGCTTTATACAGAATGGAAGGGAAGAAGGTACAAGTGGAAATTATGGGAATTAGGCAGTAATGTATGATAACTCATAGTTTGGTCCTACTCACCATAGAATCACCCCTCAGAGTGTTGTTCATAGACTTAGCCAAGAGTTGGTTGAGTACATAGTTTAAACTAGGCCAACATTATAGTCTCCCGGACTCGGACCTTTGTTATAAATAGCAAAAAGCTGCAAACTTTTGCTATTTTCTCAAATCAACAGTGGTACCTTTCTTTCTTTCTTTTTATCTTTCTTTCTTCCTTCCTTCCTTTCTTTCTTTTTTCTTCATTTCTCTCTTTTCTTTTTATCTTTCTTTCTTCCTTTTTTCCTTCTTTCTATCTTTCTTTCTTTTTATCTTCGTTTCTTTCTTCCTTTTTATCTTTCTTTCTTTCTTTCTTTCTTCCTTTCTTCCTTTCTTTCTTCCTTCCTTCCTTCCTTTCTTTTTTTCTTTGATCAGCACTCATTTCAGTTCATTTTAAGCCATATTATTTAAGTCATCCTGAAAGCCACCTTAGATGCTTTCCAGAGACTCATGTCTTTGTTTAAGAAAATTAGTCATGGGCTTGAAGAGATGGCTCACTGTTATAGAGAGTATACCATACATGCAGATGACCTGAGTTTGGTTCACAGCACACACAACGGATGATTTTTATCTCTCCCAAAGCTCTCTTCTGGCCTCTGTGGGCAACTGCATTCGTGTTTGCACTCACACACAAAGTGGGCAATCATATTCATGCGCGTGTGCTCATACACAGCCAGATACACATGATTATAACTTAAAACAATAAAATAAAATCTTTAAGACAGAAGTTGAGGACTTATCCTGACCCCAGAAGAACCTCCCTCATTTAGACACTGGATGGCAAGGATGTAAACTAAAGTGGGTGGCTAAGGGAATGTGAATGGACTTGAGCAGTGCTCAGGAACAACAGTGGACTGCCTAAATACTAGCAGGGGTAGGTAGAGCCTGACGTCAAGTTAAAGTCTGTTGCTCTCAGTCCAGGTGAAAGCAGGGCCATTAACCAGATAAAATCAGGAGGAGACAGTGTACAGACAGATAATTCCCTGAGCCTTGCAAAGCACCTGAATCAAGGTGAATTTAAGTGGGAAGTTAATGTGAGAAAAGATAGACTATGAATGTAACTGTTACTGACCCACAGGTGCTCAGACAGAAGACTAGCTTGGTAGCACTGCCATCATAGCAGCACAAGCCAGCCCAGCAGGCTAACCTGTCCATTTCAAGTCGGCCATCTTATCCTCCGAGTTTTCAATCATTTTAACACAGTCATTTCTTTTTCATGAGTATTTTATAAAAACCTCACAGTATTTCATGGAAAAATCATATTCAGAGAATATACACTATAACACAGATTGCAAACACTTGTCTCTCTTTGGTCCAACACAAATTGCTTCTAAGAATATACATCTGTTTTCCAGATAGAAAACCTGAATGTGCTTTCCCTATATTATATTAACTGTTAATTATATTTCGAGTCTAAAAGTTGGGGTCTAGATAGAATCTATTAAAAACTTGAACATCCAATGGTTATCCTCAGGTTTATTGATGACACTGCTAATGTGATGATGTTTCCAAGTAGAAATGACACCAAAGAAACACACAATATGATTCAAATTTTCTAAGACTGTAATTATAATTTTGTAATATAAAGAGAGACTGAAAGAGACACCAAACACAAATGTGATCAGTGGATCATTTTTCTCTCTTTTGTAAATAAATTTCCACCCACAATTATACTTACACCTGCATGTACCAAATTCATTTTTTCATATTGAAGGACATAGAACAATGGATGTAATGTGAGAAAGACACTGCTTTTGCAAGCTGAAGAGCTGGATGCTACCCAGTTCACATCAGCAGAGAAAAGGGATAGAAACTGGGAAAAGTGTTCTCTCTACTTTTGCTTTAGATCTCAATTGCATGAAATGTTTGCTAGTGTCAGACACGAAACTATATGTATTAAACATACCATGTCTCTTCGTTCAAAACCAGTTTAATTTTTCTAATATTTCTGCCTGTGCTTAGGTCGGTGATTACAACTTAGCACATAAGTCATTCTTTTTCAACTTCAAAGAGCATAATAAACATTAAATAATTATTCTTCACAATGCCTCTTCAAGGTAGGTATTTTTGTTTCAATCCCATTTTATAGACCTGAAAACTGAGGGATGGTAGCCAAACCAGGTATCTTCTGATCCTAACAGATTAAAAAAATATATATAATAACAACCTTTCACATCTCAGCCATCTTCTTCTCTTTTTACTTTTGTTCTTTCTAAGGACTTTAAGATATAAGAAAGAGATTAGGAGAAAAAATTAACTCTGTGATGTTTTCAAAGGAAAGAAAAAATTTCACACCTTTTAAACTGCCATTCAGCTGCAGGTAAAGAATTTAACAGCTTTCGGAGTGCTAATTAGAGCCCATTATAACTTGATTGGCCTGCCTTGGCAGCAGCACTGCCTTGGTCCTTGCAAGAGGGAGATTTCCCTGCTCTGTATAGTTCTGATGTGTTCCTGACCACGGAAGCAGTGATAATTCAGAGCCAGCAATCAGAACTGAGCTGTGTCAATCAATATTTAAAATGGAATTTTACCTTTGCATGCTTGAGGAATATTAAACACCAAGTTCTGTTCAATACTTCCAATGGCCCCGGTGTTATCACCTTCAATTGCATGAAGAAACAGAAAATTGAGGTTCATTATCTGCCTTTAACTTCTTAATTAACAATGTTCAAAGAATATCTAAGAAACATAGTATCTGTATTTGGCCTTTGCGGCATTTGGTATTTACTATGTGCAGAGGAAATCAAGTATGTGTATTTACAGGGTAAATTCTTCACACTCAAGTGGCAAAATGAGCTTTTCTGAATGAGTACATATTTGGTCCAAAAGAGTTTTCTCTTTGCTATGTTTGATTATTTTCTTGATGACCTAAGGGGATTTCTTCTGTCTCTGATAATTAAGTTTAATGATGTTCTGTGCATCTAGTCACTCAGTCCCACTCTTGGACCATGTTTCTATTTGCTGATTGCGTAGAAAGTTTCTGTGTGGAAAGGCCTTCCCAATTCCCTACCCTCTCCCTTCCTAAATCGAATGCCCTCGTTTTCTTCATTCCTTTTTTTTTCTTGATATTGCTTTAATATTTTTCGTTAGTTATTTTATTTATTTACATTTCAAATGTTGTCCCCCTTCCCTGTTTCCACTCTGAAAAGGTCCTATCCCATTCCCCTTTCCTCCTGCCTCTGTGAGGGTGCTCCCTGACCCACCCACTCCTGCCTCGCCACCCTAGCATTCCCCTACTCTGGGGCATCGAGTCTCCACAGGACCAAGGGCCTCCCCTCCCATTGATGCCAGATAAGGCCATCCTTTGCTATAGAGGCAGCTGGAGCCATAGGTCCCTCCATGTGTACTCTTTTGTTGATGGTTTAGTCCCTGGGAGCTCTGAGGTATCCAGTTAGTTGATATTGTTGTTCTTCCTCTGGGGTTACAATCCCTTCAGCTCCTTCAGTCCTTACCCTAAGTCCTTCATTGGGATCCCCAGGCTCAGTCCAATGGTTGGCTGTGAGCATCTGCAAATGTATTGGTCAGGCTCTAGTAGAGCCTCTCAGTGGACAGCTATACCAACCAAGCTCCTGTCAGCAAGCACTTGTTGGCATCAGCAATAGTGTCTGGGTTTGGTGTCTGCAGATGGGATAGATCTCTAATTGGGGAGGTCTCTGCATGGCCGTTCCTCAATCTCTGCTCCACTCTTTGTCCCTGCATTTCCTTTAGACAAGAATAATCCTGGATTAAAATTTTTGAGACTGGTGGATGGCCCCATCCTTCAACCGGGAGACCTTGCCTATCCACTGGATATGATGAGTGGGTAACCCAGTTATTAAAGAACACACATGGTATGTACTCACTGATACATGGATATTAGCCCCAAAGCTTGGAATATCCAAGATACAACTCACAGACCATATGATCATCAAGAAGAAGGAAGACCAAAGTGTGGATGCTTCAGTTCTACTTAGAAGGGGGAACAAAATAATCACCTAGAGGGAGGGAGGGATCTCAAAGGGAGAAGAGAGGGAGAGGGAAAAGGGGAGCAGGATTAGGTGTGGGAGGAGATGGGGGCTGGGAGGGGTAAGAAATACAGAGGGTCAGGAAATTGAAAGGAGGTGTATAGCAGTAGGGGGTGGGGAACTGGGGGTAGCCACTAGAATCTCCCAGATGCCAGGGAAGCAAGAGGCTCCCAGGACCCAAAGGTGATGACAATACCCAACAAAGGGGAGCTAGAACCTGTAGAGATCATACCCAGTGGATAGGTTTTCTTCATTTCTAACATCTCACTTTTTTGTCTTTAGGTTGATAATTAATAAATATTAAAAATGGACACTACTAAGCCTTGAGGAATTGTCTCCATCTTTTTCTCCATTTTTAAAGAAGCATTTCTTTTATCGTCTGAGATTATATCATAATTTCTCCCTTCTCTTCACATATATATGAATAGGTATTTCCAAATATATTACTAAATACTTCAATACAGCCTGTTCAATCTAATAGTTACTTGTATGCATGTTTTTAGAGCTGACTATACAGTCCAGTGGCTTGTCGTGTACTCACATTGTTGGACAACTATACCTATCTTCAGAAATAGTTCCAACTTGCTAAAGTGAAATTTGGTACCTCCTCATTAAATAATGATTTCCTCCTCACTCTCCTTCCAGACCCAACAACCGCCATTACCACTCTCCAGTTCTCAACCTATCGGATGCTGTGACCTTTTAATACAGTTCCATATGGCATGGTCACCCCAAGCATAAATTACTTCATTGCTACTATAGCTTTGCCACTGTTAAGAATCCTAATATAAATGTCTGCTGCGCAGGTATGTGATATGCGAGACCCACAGGACCGCTGCTCCAAAGATTCTGCATTCAGCTGAAATCATACAGTGTTTCACTTACTATTGCATCCTCCATTTTTACCTACATGGCATGTATTAAAACATCATTCCACTTTAAGGCTGATGATATTGCAGTGTAGGCACATATCTCGTTTAGCTCAATGTTTCTTTTGTTAGTGGTAGGTTGGGTTGTAGTGCTTGTTGTGGTAAATAATGTCGCTGTCAGTAGGGAAAGGAAATATCGCCAGGAGACTTTGCTTTCAGCTTTGCAGCTATACAATGTCAAAATTTAGAACAGACCACCTCAACGTGTGCTCTCTGAGCATTTGAGAAAACCATAGCTCCAGAAAGCCACTCCCTATCATTCTGTCTTGAAGGCGATAAAATAATTCTCTGATCTTCCTCTAATGTATATCTTATCATTATCATTCTAGAGGGTTTCGACCTACAGCCAGGGGGAAGGAATAAAAACAAATACAGGCATGGATCTGAGTGAATAGCCCCATATCTATTTCATTCTAAATCGTCATGACTGGGTTGTATACCTTGTTCAGTTTATGTCCAGATAGCTTCTTCATAAAAACTTAAACAAAAAATTCATTTTTCTTTATACTTTTAGGTCTTTAGTTTTGAAGACTCTTTTCATGCAAAATATATTAACTACATGTGTGTCCTTTTTTTAATGGATCTTTTCCAGAAGTATCTCAGGCTTCTGTTAGGTGAAGATATGGACGCATGTGGTTGTTTGGCAATTATATTTTTATTTTTTGAGAAACTCCTGAATCATTGTTTACAGAATATGTACCATTTTACATTCTTTTTTTTCTTATAAGGACATTTATTTATTTTTCTTTTTTTATTATTAGATATTTTCTTTATTTACATGTAAATTTCTCCTTTCCCAGTTTCCCCTCCAAAAAACAAACAAACAAACAAACAAAAACAACAAGATCAAAGCCCTGTTGCCTCCCCCCTCCCCATGCCTGCCACCCCACCCTCTCCCACTTATTAGCCCTGGCATTACAATTAAAAGGGTTCAATTTTTTCCACATCTTCACAAATAATTGCTCATTTTGATAGTAGCCACCCTAACAGATTCAAGATTGTATAGTATTGTAGTTTTGATTTCTAATTCCTTGTTTGTGATGTTGAGTTTCTTTTGTGCTTTTTTTTCTTTTTCAAATTTTTATTGAAAATAAAATATATTAGAAATTGAACTATCCTCTTAATGTTTTTCTGATTCCTCATTGTTAGGCTATAGATATATAGAAATGTCAAAGATGGGGGTATGTTGACTTTGACTTTACTCCTTTCCCTCTCAGTTCTAGCAGCCTTTGCTTTGTACGTAGCTTCTCATTGCTTTAAACACTTAATTAATATCATCTGCAAACAGTCTTAATTTTACTTCCCATTTTTTAATTCAGAGGCCTTTTAATTTCCTTTTCTTGTCTAATTTCTCTGGCTAGAATTTTTAATACTCTAGTATTTAGAGTATTAGAGTACTAGGCAGAGTAAAAAGAGAGCACACTCACTGTATTGGTGAATTAAATGGATTGTTTTAACTTCTTCATTGCTGGGTGGTGTTTAATAAAATATAATGCTGAGGCATCTCCTTCTGTTCTTAATTTGTTGAGAGTTTTTATTATAAGAAGATATTCTAGGGGAAAAATATGTTTAAGGTGATTTTTTCCTCCATTATAATTATTCTGGTATATTACCTGGATTGATTTTTATTTTATAAACCTTGCTAATTTCTAGGTAAAAAATATTCATATAATGATACTATGTAATCCTTAGGAGACATCAATTTGTAGTATTTTTAAATCAATGAACAAGAAGAAGATCCATCTGTGGTTCTTGTATAGTATCTTTGTTAGGCTTATATAAATGGAATAGTTGAACTTTTTACCAATGCTGAAGAGGACGCCATTACATGGAAGTTAGCAAAGACAAACACAATGGAGTAGAGAGGAATCTATACGGTCATACGCATTACATCACACTATCACTTGACATTGCCAAATTGAAAGTAGCATACTCTAGTGCTTGAAAATACCATAGAGAAATGACAGTAAAATTGTATTTCATTTTGCTCATATTTATTTATCATATCAGAAAGGTCAATGGCAGCTGACTCAGAACATCTGGCCTATATGTACCTCTCTCCTGTAGCAACGATAGACACCCCTCTCAATCAATAGATTTTGAAATACAAAAAGAATGGAGAAAGCATACTACACAAAGCAATGAGCTCAGTATCGGCACTATGGACTCTATCTCCTGCCAAACAAGTGTTCTGGGCCAAAGGCCAGTGTCTATGACCCACCAGAAGTTGAAAGACCACATACATGAAACTTCCTTTTCAGATGAAAGTATTTGCCTTAATTTTTCAGAAATCTAGGGAGATCTGGTGTTAGTTCCATTGAAGTATGAGATGGTGGCACACACCTTTAATCCCAGGCAGAGGCAGGCAGGCAGCCAACTTGGTCTACAATGTGAGGTGGAATCTCAGGGTTATCTTGATTTGCATTTCCCTGATGACTAAGGATGTTGAACATTTCTTTAGGTGCTTCTCAGCCATTTGGTATTCCTCAGTTGAGAATTCTTTGTTTAGCCCTGTACCCGATTTTTAATAGGGTTATTTGTTTGTCTGGAGTCTAACTTCTTGAGTTCTTTGTATATGTTGCATATTAGCCTAATATTGGATATAGGGTTGGTAAAAATCTTTTACCAATCTGTTGGTTGCTATTTTGTCCTATTGACAGTGTCTTTTGCCTTACAGAAGCTTTGCAATTTTATGAGGTCCCATTTGTCAATTCTTGATCTTATAGCAGAACCTATTGGTGTTCTGTTCAGGAAATTTTCCCCTGTGCCCATGTGCTCGAGGCTCTTCCCCACTTTCTTTTCTATTAGTTTCAGTGTATCTGGTTTGATGTGGAGGTCCTTGATCCACTTGGACTTGAGCTTTGTACAAGGAGATAGGAATGAATCGATTTGCATTTTTCTACATGCTAACCACCAGTTGAGACACATCATTTGTTGAAAATGCTGTCTTTTATTCCACTGGATGGTTTTAGCTCCTTTAACAAAGATCAAGTGACCATAGGTGTGTGGGTTCATTTCTGGATCTTCAATTCTACTCCATCGATCCACCTGCCTGTCACTGTACCAATACCATGCAGTTTTTTATCACGATTGCTCTGTAGTACAGCTTAAGGTCCGGGATTGTGATTCCACCAGAGGTTCTTATTGTTGAGAGAAGTTTTCGCTCTCGTAGATTTTTTTGTTTTTCCAGATGAATTTGCAAATTGCTCTTTCCAAGTCTGAAGAATTGAGTTGGAATTTTGATAGGGGTTGCACTGAATCTGTAGATTGCTTTCTGCAAGATGGCCATTTTTACTATTTAAATACTATTTGGATTGATAATATTATTTCCATATGTGATCTTGATTCATGGAGTATCCTTTTCTATGCTTTCATGTTCAATGGATTTGCATCTTACAAAGTGAATCAGCTGTAGAAAGAGCATAGCTACTTAAGGTTTGCAAATGCATCTTGCTATTCTGACTTTTAATAGAAGACTTTAATCCATTTACATTTAAAATAATTACAAGTAAGGAGTAACTTCTGTCATTTTCTATTTGTTATCCATGTTATAAAGCTGTTTACTCTTAATCTCTTTGTTTGTTTGTTTGTTTGTTTGTTTTCTTTTTTTTTTTTTGGTTTTTTGAGACAGGGTTTCTCTGTATAGACCTGGCTGTCCTGGAACTCACTCTGTAGGCCAGGCTGGCCTCGAACTCAGAAATCTGCCTGCCTCTGCCTCCCAAGTGCTGGGATTAAAGGAATGCGCCACCACTGCCCGGCTTCTTAATCTCTTACATTACACTTTTTTATTTAATTTTTAACTAAAATGCTTAATCTAACTTCTTTACCTATATCTAATCTATATTCTTTAAGGATATCATGGATATTATAACATCTTAAATTTATACGACTCTAATTTGAACTTATGCAAGTGTAGCATCAGTAACACAAAAAGTTTTTCTTCTTTAGCAGCTACCATCTCAACCTCCTTCTGCTGTAGATTTTACAAAATTACATATATGTAATGCCTAAAATATAAGCTGTTACTTTAAAATATTAATCTGTGAATATTTATAGAAAACAAAAGATGAGTCACAAATCATCATGTGTCTGCATTTCCTGAAACATTCTTCTTTCTCATCCCCAAGCAACTGTAGAGTGCATTTTTCATTCTCATCCACAGGACTCCCCTTACTGTTCCCTACAAGGCTGAACTAGTGGCAACTAAGTTTTGCTTGTATACGACTGGTCATACCTTTCTAGTTCTTTCTCTTTTAAAGGATGGCTTTGCTAAATATAGGATCCTTCCAACACTGACATGAGCTGTTTTCTGGCTTCGTTTTCAGTTGTTAGTCCACTGACTCCATGTCTCCGAGATTTCTGATGAGAAATTTTTTTGGCAGTCTGATCAAAGATCCCTTATTTGTGATAAGTCACCCCTTTGCTTGTTTCAAAAAGCTTTTAAGAACATAATTATAAAGTTCTGTGGTGTAGGTCGCTTGTAATTCATTCCATTGAAGTTTGTTGAGTTTTGCAACAATTAGATTAAACTATTCAAATTTGGAAACTTTTAAGTCACTTTAAAAATACTCTTTCTGCACTTATTTTTCTTTCTTCTCTACCCAAAGTGCCTGTGCTGGTGTTCCAGAGGTCCTACAGTTCCAGTGGACCCCATTTGTATTTAAGTGGGCTTTTGTTTGTTTGTTTTCTGTCCCTCAGACCCAATGGTTTCCAAGCTTGCTTTCAAATATGTTGATTCCTACTCCTCTGATTAATTTAAGAAACTGACTTTGAATCCTTGTAATGAAATGTTTCCTATCAATTACATTATTTTTTAATTAGTAAACAAAGGCTTCAGCATGAAATTTGTCAGCAGAGTTTGTTTTGTTTTGTTTTTTGTTATTTTCTTCCCCATCCCTTTCCCCTCCCTTATACACTTCCCCTCCCCAAAGCTTCTTTTCCATTTTTATGTTACCTGTGTTCTTACCCACTCCTCACTTCCTCCACTTTACCTTAGTCCCTCTCCTGTTGTAAGGGGTAGAACCTCACCCACTATGTAGGCTATTTGCTCTGCTAATACTGTTTTTTGTTTTGCAAAAGCCTTTTAGCTTCCTGTTGAGAATGCTAGGCTTATTCCTTGACAAGCTTCCAATTGGCAATTAAGGAGAGGAGGCCTAAATCTCTGTCTCCAAGAACTGGGCATTTCCAGGTAAGTCTGGTCCTCAGAAGCTGCCCTGGGAACCTGGCCTGAAGCAAGGACAATGGGTCAGCAGCAGTTTCCAGACTTCCTCGGCCATAGTTTCCAGACCCCCCCCAGCAAGTTTCCAGCCCCCACATCCCAGAAATGCAATGTCCATAGAGATGGACCCAACAGATTAACATAGAGGTCACCTACCTAATTTCCTAATGTCTTTTAAATCAGACCTGCAAGCTCACTTCCTTGTCTCTCTCTTCTGGTAATATGAGACCCCAGCATGCTGAACTGCAGAATAAAACACTTTGAGGTTACATACTATTTGAGTCAAGGGTATCATTCTTCAGGGAATCATGGACCCTTACCCCTTACACTGTAATCCATATTTGTCAGTTTGGGTGGATATTTATTTTTAATTCAGAATTAAATCAACTTTTTTCTTTTCTTCTTTTGATTTATATTTATTCATTGATAGCTCAGTTTTCTTTCTTTCTTTTTAAATTTATATTGTTTATTGATAGTTTTGTTTGTAGATAATTTCTTTTCTGTCCTTCTATAAGCTTTTGCTCATTATATTTAAGGTGATATTTTTAATTCCAGTTTAATAAACTGACTATCAAAACTGATTCTTACAGATCCACACCCCAGGGAGAGCTTGACTTTGCAGCACGTTATTGTCTTTCTGATTGTGTTCTACCAGTTTCCAGGGCTTTGAGAAGAAGGTGACTCATTCATTCTGAAGGGCTTGATAATGTACCTGATCCAGACCAAGATTTTGTATATAAAGGAGACCTTGAATGATATATTCATGGAAGACATATATAAACCTCCTCTGTCCAAGATAATCATTAAAATTACTTCATTCAATAAAATGCTGTTTCTTTGAAGGATGTTATCAAAATGCTCATATCTTGGTTTCTTCTGTTGTTAATCTTATCCTAGATTATTTCACATTTTATTCTTAAGTCTGTTTTTGTTGTTTTTGTTTCTGCTTTGGATTTGGTTTTGGTTTTGGATTTTTTGGGTTTTGGGTTTTGTTTTGAGTTCTGGATTTTGTTTTTTGGAGACAGAGTTTTTCAGTGTAACAGAGCCCTGGGCTTGCTTTGTAGATCAGGCTGGCCTCATATACACAGAGATCCACCTGCTTCTGTATCCAAGTGCTGGGATTAAATGTATGCTACACCATGCCCAGTTTTAAGTTTGTTTTTTAAGTATGAGTCATAAGGGTGTGTTATACATTGAACATTTCAAAAAATAGCTAGAATATTTACACATCTCAATGAGAGTTGTTTTTTATCTCAATCATCTAAATTTAAAAATACTTAATCCCATTTTAAAAATTAGTTATAAAGCTTAAAGCATTCATAAAGATACTTGACTTATATCATATAAAGGGAAATTTGGATTTGAGGAGACAATCAAGAGTTATATTGCGCTTTGAGTCATATTTATTTTAGTTTAAAGGGTGTGCATACAAAAATAACAAAAATATTCTCTTTCAGAGAAAATAGTACCTAAGGGGAAATATGCAAAAGTTATATGACCTGAAAATTCATTATAGCAGAAGCCAAGCTTTAAAACTTGACTCTTTGGAGGAAAGCAACTCTGTGTATATGCATGCAAGCCTGCTGTATATATTTATATTAACATAGAATAACTATATTGCAATTATACCTGCATGCAATGTACTTTGCTCGCGTATGGCAACACTTGCTAGACATTTTCACTCATTTTCCATGCATCTTCACTTTTTGAATAAGGAGCTATTTTATTATTATTTTTTGTTTTTAAATTTTCTTTATTTTATTTTTATTCATTCTTCTCTCACACAACACACATGAAGTAGAAGGCATCTTAAGGAAAGTTCTAGGACTCATGTGAAGGTCTTCAATTTGTTTCAACATTCTGCACTGCTAGCAAGGAAGCCAAACGAGACACGATCAGTATAGGAAAACAAAAGTTTACAAAACAAATTACGACATATGCTGCCAAAATTTCTAATGAGAGGAAGATAAAATGGAAGATCTGATTGTTCTTGTGGACCTAACATCAGATGGTTAGGTATGTTTAATTGCAGCTGCCTAGTGCTGTCACAGAAGCATTTAGACTAATCTATAGATGACTATGTAGAATAGGTAAGCATGCTACACATGGCTGTCTCCCTCTCGTCTGCACCCTTCTCTGAATTTCCTGCTTGGTGTTGCAGAGTATCCTGCTGTTCTTGTAGAGGACCAGGATTCATTTCCCAGCACTACATGGCATTTAGAACTATCTGTAACTCTAGTTCCAGGGGAGTCCAGCTCTCACTTCAGTACGTATGCATACATTAGGCAAAAATGTTAATGCAAATAAAATAAAATAAAATAAAATAAAATAATTTTTTTAAAAAACGATCTTCTTAGATAAGCCTAACTAGAAACGCACTAGAGTAAGCAGCTCTGAGCAGTATGGTCTAGCCAAGTAGACATGTGCATCACACATGGTCAGCTTATAAGAAGAGAATTTGACCAGACACAGCTTTGTAGCTGAGAGCATTTGCTGTATCAATTACCCCTAAAATTAAAGTACAGAGAGAGTGTGATGAAAAATTATCATTTCTAATTATATCTAATATTTACTGAAAAAGCACTTATTCTGTGCCAGTTACTGATTTAGACACCTTATATATTGATACATTATTAACCACCTTATGAGTTAAAACACTATAAATAACAAATAGCACTATTTCCTCCAAGAGACACTGAGGTAAAGACAGGCTAAGTAACCTGCGTTAACCTAACAGAGCTTGTAAATAAGAGAGTTAGCCATCACTGAGAGAAGCTACCTTTAAAGTCTACAAGCATCATGACTGTGATGACTGTGTGCTATCTAGGTATCAAAGGTCTTCAGATTTTATCCCAGAACCATTTTAAATATCTGAGCTCAGTTCTAACTCTTGGGACTTTAATTCTTGTTAAATTTGTTTTTGTTTTGTGTGTGTGTGTGTGTGTGTGTGTGTGTGTGTGTGTGTGTGTGTTACTTGTTTGCTTTGCTTTTTTGTTTTTAGTTTTTTATACAGTAAGCCTTCATTTCAGGACAAGAACTCAGCATTACTTTACTATGTCTCTTTCCAAGTTGTTATTTTTTTGTAATATCTCATACTGTACCTAGGCAGAGATCACTCAATGAGAAACGATCAGAAAAAGTTTTTAACATCTCCAGTCTCCAAGGAGAAGCATGGTCCATACTCCGTTGTGATCTTGCACCGTGTATTTTTGGATTATGTCCATCCTGATAGAGCCAGATGCACACATGCCATGAAGGATGAAGGGGACATCAATAAGCGGAAGGATTTTAGTGTAACCACTTACTGTAAGTGGGAATGACTAGGATGAAGAGGCTGACAGTACAAAAGGAACTGAAAAATCACCAGCTTCCACTGTTTTATATCACCCACACTGATGTTATTCCTGCAAATGAAATCATTGAGGAGGCCAAGGATTTTCTTCTGTAGGGCTTGTGCTATTAAGAGATTGAAAAATAGGGGTGTCATTAAACAGGAATCTAAAGGGGGAGGCCAGTTCTATCACCTTCTATCATACTGCTAGGATATACAAAGATTACTCCAGTTGTTAGCACATTAATTAACAACCCACCTGCCTTTTATTTTTCCTCAGTATTTTTTTTCCTGGAAGCAATACACACAGTTGATATCTGAGTTCTTAGACAGTAAAATGGTTGCCATAAAACAGGAGATGTGAGGGGCTTCTTATGGAATAATGGAAAAATGGAAATTACTGTCAAAATGATGTCATGGCTTCAAAACATTGTTGGTACAAGTGCCTGACAGGCATCCTTGACACAATCTGTAATGACATAGTAAGAAAGCAAAAATAATGTGACAATGGCTTTCTCTCTAGGACTTTTGAAGAATTACTGGGTGGGTGCTGAACTCCACATGCTGATCTCCAGCAGAAGATGCAATTTCTCCCAAAGACATCAATATTTATGAGGTTTATTGATTATCTTGTCATGTTTAAAATATGTGCTTAAGAGTATACTTAAGGGTCAATTGGAGTCACAGGGACACATAAGAAAGAGCAGTAGCAGCTACTAACAGAAGGGGACAAACAATGAGACTTTTTTGGTTAGTTCTTTTAGCTTATAACATATACCTCCCTCTCTCTAAATAAAGATATCCGTACAAATTTAAGATAATTCTCTGCAAACAAAACAAAAGAAAAACTACCAAGCAGATGCTATGGATGAATTAACTTAAAAATATTTAAAAATCCATCAATACTATAATCTTATGCATGCTCTTCAAAGGAATCTACTGTATTATTGGGAACACCCTGGCTTTTTATTGCTGTTTAAATCATATGATTACATCAGTTTAGGCCCAATAGAACTTTAAGAACCCTTAGAGACAAAAGGCTTGTTCAATACAGAGCTAGGTGATGTTACAGTTGCTGCCTGTTCTAGCCACTAGAGCAGAGTCACTTCCTGTATGCCCGATTAACTCAACTGCAAGTGCCACAGAATCTAGCAATATGCAAGTTGCACCATCACTGTGGATCTAGGACTCTTTGAATATTCCAACAATTAACATGTAGCTTCAGACCTTATACAATAACGATGATCATTACATATATAAATATCAACACCGTGTCCCAGGAAGAAAGAAAATGCTAACCAACTCATTGGCAGATTAATCATACAACTATTATAATTTAAAGTGGGAAAACAGTCAACTGTTATAGCTACAGGATATAAACACCAAGCCAGAGGGTATCAAAAAGAGAAGGTGGGTCAACTAGGCTAGCCTATGATATCTGTGGTATTAGTGATACATTATAGGAACTTAGGGAACTTTGTCCCTCCTAAAATTCATAGATTAGGCTCTTGTGTCCACACAGGAAAGAACTGAAGATATGATATGCAGCACATATAGGAGAACACAGTCCTCAATAAAACAAAGCAAAACAAAACGAGCAAACAATCAAAAAAAACAACCACTGTCTTGATCCAATGAGCTGTGCTGCTTGCAAGAGAATGAGAGACCATCACCAGCTAGTCTGTTGATGGATGACTTCATAGAGGCTATGGGAAAGGAGGGTCAACGAACTCTCACTAAGATTTTTCTGACACTCATTCCTGTACCTCTCAGCCATTTGAATACATTCTGTGCCAGTTTTTCTAATTGCACATCGCCTGGGGTTCTTAGGGAGTGCTAGACTATATTGACTAGAGAAAATTAATGAGCGGGGGGCGGGGGTCATCTACAGGATACTGAGAAGCCACCATTCATTTTAGGTGAAGACTTTCCAGTGCAGTTGTTTTGGAGGACTCTTGCTCTTTGATGTGTCCTGGTGATCTTGTAAGGAATGGTAGACAGAAGGAATTCTCAAAAGAGCAGGTGAATAAGGTTAAATGGTACCACAGGGGGTGAACCATCTTCTAATGCAACTATGACCATGAGATGAAGAGGAAAATAAAATGTATAACAGATATATTATGAAAAAGAGGAGGAGAAAGAAGAGAGGAGGTGAAAGGGAAGACAGTACTGCATTCTTTATCCCCTCTCTCCATCCTCACCCTCTCTTTGTGCATTGTGAGGCACAAACTGTACGGTTCTCAGATAGGATGAGAACCCTTACCCAACATTGAAGACAATAAGCCCTATTGGCACCTTGGTCTTGGACACTTTAGCATCTAAAACTGAGACAAAATAAATTTTTAGCCTTTATTTACTTGCTCTTGAGAAAGATTTTTTTTATGTGGGCCAAACTTGTTGGAACTCACTATATAGATCACCCTATCCCTGAGTTCTTGATTCTTCCTCTGTGTTCTTCTAAGTTCTGGGATTGCAAGTATCACAATGCTCAGAAAAATCTCTATTTTTTTTAAAGAAATATTTAGTTTACTTGAATCAGGATCTAAAGAAGGTCTACACACTGCGTTCTGTTTTAATCTTGAGATTGTACTTTAATTACGATTTTCTTCCTAAATTTAACCTATTGAGTCCATATGTTGTTACATGTGTGCATGTCTATCAGGGTTGGCTGTTTGGAATTGGAAAATCACTAGTCCACTTTTCCCTGTGAGTGCACCTCTCCTGCTCTCAGCTTTACTAGGTAGCCTATAGTTCTTTGTATAGGACTGAGGTTGAGGTCTCTTAGAATGTTTCCTCATATACTTATGTATGTTCGCTTGTGTCACTGTTGTTCAGATCATGTTTGGCTGTCATGTTGGTAAAACGTTGCAGGTTTAGCTTCTGATGTTTCTAGGAGGATTGTCTACCATGGTATTCTAGGTTACTAGGAGTATAGTCTTACAGTAAAGCTCCCGATCCTCCAGGTCTTCAATCTTTCAACCCTTCTGCAATGTTCCCTGAACCTTATTAGGTGATGGAATGTTTCAAAATGTATCCCCTGGACTGAACTCCATAGCTCTTCATTTTGATGTGGTATAGTTTTCTGTAATGGTCTCTTTCAGTTACAAAGATATGTTTTGCTGATGAGATTATCTGTAGCTAGAAGGACAATTGTTTATAACCTGTTGTTAGGGATTACACTGGTTTTGTGATTGATAGGCATTGTAGCTGGGTAGAACTGTTGGTTGCCAGGCTCCTTTGGAAGTTTGGATGATGCCTTCTGGTACCGTTAAGGCTAGTCCTCAAGGATGGGTACTCAGATCATTTCCAGATCAAGGGCCACTGGGAAGTGTTTCTGAACTGCATGGTGTCTTCAGAAAGAGGGACCCACCTTCCACCTCTGCTATGCAAACCAAGGCAACTGCAATAGGCTACATGTTTTGAGAATCTCTTAGATGACCATGGTCAACAACTCAAAAGAGGGCTTCTAATGCCTGTATTGGGGTTTGTTATGTGGTCTTTGATGATTATTACAGGGAGTACCAACAGTCCAGATGAAAATTTCATATATATATATATATATATATATATATATATATATAT
>JADRCD010200523.1:30000-48798 GCA_019843815.1 Montemys delectorum | reverse complement strand
TGTGTGTGTGTGTGTGTGTGTGTGTGTGTGTGTGTGTGTTTCTACAGTGAATGTGTGCATATTTTCTTTTTCTACCTAACCTTCTTCCCTCCTTTCCTCTTTCTCCTTTATGTATGCATACCCACTTCTCTAACAAGGCTTTACTTTTTTCATTTCCCCTCTCCAGTCACTTTTATCCTCCTCGTGTTCTTTGGGCAGCCCAATCTGTGTTATTTAGTAGTGCCATCTCAGATTATTACACTAGAATATGCTGAAGACATAGGCATCCACTCATTGATTAAGCAAGAATTTAGCCAATACCTAAGGCATTGCAATTACTAAGAACACATACATGGAGCTGAAATGAGTGTGACACAGACCTATTTAGTTGGCAGATAGCAAGGCACACAGTTAACAACAGCAATTGTGCAGAAATTGTTTTTGAATGTAATTATACATTGTTCTTGGATATATAGGGAAGTGAACAGTAGAAGCTCAGTCATGTGTCTTCAAAGAGTTTTATTAGTAGTCAGTGACTTCTCAATAACACACTGATTATTTAACATTTATAAAGTTCAACTGAGAAGATTCAAATGCAAGTCAAACCAATACTATATATTTGTTGCCTCAATGTAATGAAGTAAACTATGTTAATGGGCTAATGAGATACACCACAACAACTGACATTTTGTGGGATTAACAAAAGTGTAATCACATCAACAACTCTGTTCAGGAGTCTTTTTGCTTAACGGGTCTGACAGGAAGTAGTATAGACTTTGCCCGTTCTCTTGTCTCTACTGCTAATAATCTCCCACTCCATTGTAGTGTGAAATCAACCTTACACAATACATATAGGCGCAAGCGTACTATGTCCCAACCAAGCTTTCTTTGCACAGACAGATGACAGAGAGGACTTGAAGCATATTAACATAGATATGTAATTAGAAATAACGTCAGCCATCATTTTTACAGATTATTTCTTATTTGTCTTTGAAATGCACCCTTATGAGAAAGTCAGGAAAGGCTTGAGCCATATGCTTGTATATGTAGTTTGTCATAAAAATAAGTAACATGTGTGAACACTTGATTGTTCAAAGATATTCTATCTATTCTAAAGTTGTGTCACTGGCCAGAGAAGCCTAACCTATGATTTACTATGTTAGGTGAGGGTGGCTTTCATTCAGTTAAGTTTAGTGTACCTGTGTGTGTGTGTGTGTGTTTGTGTGTGTGTGTGTTTGTGGTCTAAAATATAAATTAGCTAATGTCCCAAAGTCCAAGGAAACAAAGGAGTGAAATGGGATAGGATAATGTTTACAAGCACAGTTTTCATTTACATTTATTTTTCCAGGCTCTATATTAAGAACTGAGGAAAAAACAACATACATGTGCATTCACATGCACACACACACACACACACACACACACACACACACAAATGTTCCTTCAAGGATTTTCCATCCTTCTGTTGGTTCAGGGGACTTAACTATTATTTTTTTTTTAGTGAGCTCCTGATGTGCCTTTCTCTTGGTGTGTCTCCTTTCTCAAGAAACCATTTTAACTTTTCTGCAAAGCACCTGTATTAAAGCTGCTACAATGTCACTCCCTTCTGATGACAAAGGTTGAGGGAGGCTTTTAGTGGTGGGCTATAATTTCATCATAATTCAAATGTTGCCTGTTCAATTTTCAATCTCATAACTCCACAGTTCTTTTCCTTCAATTAGCAAAATAAATCACCACAGAGCAGAGCTGACAACTAGAAATTTCCAACTTGAACCATCCATCTCATTTTTCCACAGGGAACCTTGGCATTCTCTTCTCACAGGTCTAATTTCCTCTCCCTCAGCACCCCACTGGAATTGTCTCCCTAAACACTACAGAACCAGGAGAGGGAGAAGCCGTGGGGAACCGTCTACAGGTACAATATTATTAGCTTGGTAGACAACTAGCTGAGGAGTTCACTCTGCATTCTTTAATATGGTCCACTTAAGCGCCTGTTCTCCAGCAGCCCAGATGCTCCTCTGCTTTCCCTTTTGATGTATATCTGTGAATGAAAGCTTACCTCTCTTTGTTCCAGTGACTGGGGAAGTTAGAATCTTTTCATCACAAAGAATCTACTTTCATTTGCTTCATTGAAATGGATATTTATCCCCAAGGAGAATTGTCCATATTTGTCTCTAGTTCTTCCTTTCTCCATACCCAAATCTCTCGCTTCTGTTTTGTTCCTCTCTTTCTTTTTAGTCCAGGTCCACAGGGCATGTTTCCAGTCATGTTTATCCACTCCAGCTAATTGACAGTCACATAAGTGCAAAGAACGCGACATAAGACTGTGAGAAATTTCTGTTTGGCTCTTTAATTAAGGAGTCGCTCACAGGTGCATACAGTTACAACGGAATTAATTGATAGCTTTCTATTGCTCTGCTTTAGCCCACTGCTATTTGATGTTTGCAAACACAACTATTAGATTTGTCTTTTCTTGCATATAAGAATTGTTTCTTATTTTCTTTCATCAGAGGTTAGGACAGGTTGCCCCACGTACTAAGAAAATATATCAAAGCAGCAGAGATAATTCCACTAAGGAGGAAACAAAGTGAAATGTTTATTTATGAAACATGTTATCACCCCTCAGAAGCGCAACGAGAAGCCCTTTATGTTTCAGGATATACTGCAAGTTTCCTGAATGTCAGAAACCATTGCTACCCAAGCCAAATAGCTTCCTGGGAAGTCTGTGTGTTTATTTTTCAGGGATACTTGGGAAGTACACATATTTACAGCAGCAGCCAACTGGCATGTTTCGGAGCTATATTTATTTATGGTTTTCACTTTTCTTTTTTTTTTTTCCCTGCATTTTTATCTGAGCACCCGTAAGGTCCCTTCCCTTCCGGATTCATAGTGTGGCTCTGCTCCCTGGGAAATCTAAAGAGCTGATTCTGGCTCTGTGCTTAGTAAAACTAGCTGGAACTTAAAGAGGAAGACGGCCTCTACTCAGTCGTCTTGTGTTAAAAGCTGGAAGGTGCAAATGGCAAGCGTGGAGGGACACTTCCTGAATCTTCCTCGCTATTAATAGGCTGTGTGTTCTGGACAAGTAAGTGACCTATCACCTCTGTGTCTTGGTTTCTTGTCGGCGGAAGGGAATACCTGTGATGGTTACATGACTTAGTGCAGGAAATTGTAAGGGTGGTACATGCAGAATAACTATGACGATTACAGGTAGTAGAAGTCTGACTTCAGCCTCTGCTGTCTGTCTTTTCCATCTTAGTTTTATCGCAGTTATCCTTTTGGATATTTGTACTGACTTGTGAATTGTTATACATGCTACAAAAATATGAATAACTTCACTGCTGTTATTCTGAAGATCCCCGGATGTTCAGAGTCATCTACAAGCTCTGTTTGGAGGGATGCAGCAGCTATTAGCTATGAATAGTTGCTATGAACTAAGTTGCTATGAACTAAGTTAATTTCTAATGCCATCTCCTGTCAAATCATTTCTCATCCCCATCTGCATTCCTGCCTGTGGATTACTCTACTGTGGTCCGTGGCGAAAATAGTGAAACAAGGAATTCACTGTGAGTGTCAAGTGGGTGATTCTTTATCCTTAAAGTCTCAATATCCCCTAAGACCATGTGTGCATTTCCAAACTACTCACCTTAGCCATTTAATAGAAATTTCAACACTTTATGACAAAAGTCTAAAGAAAACCAGGTTAAATACACAGTAGTTTAACCCTTCGGAGAAATTCCACTAGTTTGGGAACAAAGGGTACACTAGGAGAGATTGCATTATTAGATAACTTCCTCACTTCGACAAGGGCAGAGTGTTAAGGGAGTGTGAAACTGAAGCAAAAGATTGGATTAGGGACAGAAAGGACTCGAGTATCATGCCTTTAGGATGGCCAAGTGTTTAATTCTAACGACTCAGGTTGAGGGAACCTCCACTAGCATATTTTCTCTGGAAAGTGCGTGATGCATGTGTGTGTGTGTGTGTGTGTGTGTGTGTGTGTGTGTGTGTGTGTGTGTGAGTGTGTGTGTGTGTATTCATATACATATTCACACAGTAGATATAGACACTGTCTTAGTTAGGGTTCTCTAGAGTCACAGAACTTATGGTAGTCTCTATGTAGTAAAGGGATTTATTAATGACTTACAGTTTATAGTCCAACTCCCAACAATCAACTCCCAACAACAGTCGCAGCAGCAGCTGTGAATGGAAGTCCAAGGATTCAGCAATTGCTCAGTCCCACAAAGCAAGCAGGCGAAGGAGAGTGAGCCTTCCTTCTTCCAATGTCCTTATATAGGTCTCCAGCAAAAGATGTGGCCCAGGTTAAAGGTGTGTGCCACCACACCTTTAACCCCGGATGACCTTGAACTCATAGAGCTTTCTATGTTAATCCTATGGGATTTGTAGCCACTATTCCTCAAGGTCTCCATGCCAAGATTCAGGTCAGAAACTTGTATCTCTCAGCCTCCAGATTAGGGCCACAGGTGAGCCTTCTAATTCTGGATTGTAATTCATTTCAGGCGTAGTCAAGTTGACAACCAGGAATAGCCACTACAGACACTGATCAGTATAAAGTCATTTTTGAGACAGGAACACCAAAGTTCATACTAGGACACTAAATCTGTCATCAGCTTTAAGGACTGGATTTAGGGTCTAGAACAGATGATGGCATCTTAAAGGTCAGGAGCCTGCAAATTCAGGGATGGAGTTAGAGTGAGGGAATGGGGAAGACAAGGGCGGAGAACAGGCTTGTACAATGAACCGATCATCCCACTGCATTTGCTTTTCAGTATTTCTGAGATAAAGTCTCACTTTCCTACCCAGTCAACTTATAATATTCCTGCCTCAGCCTCCAGAGTCTGATTATAGGCATACCCCTAACCTTGCTGTAGATTTTCATCTTACTAATGTTATGTGTAAGACTCAGAGGACATTGTAAACTCACAGGATTCACAAAAAAATGTGACATCATCATGTTTACCATAAATAGAACATCAGTACCACTACACACCTCAATATCTCAAAAGAAGGAAGAGAAAGGATGTGTAGCCTGAGGATGAGGGAGAGTGCTGTAAAATACTCTGCTTTGGATGTGACAGGTCTGCAGCCTTCATGAACTCACAGCAGTTATAGCTCTCTGAGTAAGATCAAGTCACTTAAAAGTCCATAATGGATGGAGGAGCTCAAAAGGCCCCAGGCCTATTTGAGGAGCAATTGAAAACTCATGCCTACTCTGATAGGGGTAGTCACCGTTGCACTTTCCTTTGAGGTTTCGGCCACTGATAAGGTTGGATAGGCAACAGGGAATGGTTCTCCATCTAAGTATACATGTACAAGAGATAGAGCATTTCTGTTTGCCAGGAATAAGAGCCCTGTTACATTATCCAATCAAAGTAGTCATCCCTAAACTCTTATATATAGAACAACACAGAATGGACTCAGTAGTTTGAGTGTGTTATGACAATAATGATTATGAAATGAGAGTTCATGAATCTGAGATGGAATGGGGGAAAGATAAGGTAGAAATTGGAGGTGGTATAGGGAGGGGTGGTAACGATATGAATACAGTTCTTGTATGGCGTTTTCAAAGAAGAACAACACTTAAATTTTAACAGGGGCCAGAAATTTTATTTATTTATTTATTTTGTTTTTTGTTTTGTTTTGTTTTTTAACGAAAATACAACAAAGCTAGGAGAAAACTTAATATAGACAATGAAAAAACATCCTAGTGGTAAGCTTTCTGAACACGAAGAGGAAATTGTCACCACTGTTCCTGCAAAGGAAACATGATTCCTGTAAGGGAAACACAGTGTTATGTGATCTCCTTTATGTGTGATAAAAGTGAAAATGTCCTCAGTATCCCTAGGGCTAGTCCTGCTAATGATTGTTGCTTCTTATTATGTTTTTTTTTTTATTATGTTCCCTAATGATGTCAGTGCTGCTCTCATGAGAAAATGCAGTAAAAGTAATCATTATTATACTAAAACAATGTGTTATAAGTATGCAGCTGGCTTGACCTCAAAATAAAATTACAATGCATAGAATAATCTGTGGATCATATATCTTCATGAATATTATTTTGTAAAATGAATCTTTGAGAATTGAACACCAGAGTGTTCAAGGTCAATATTATTTGACAAGAAAAAAAAAATGTACACTATGAGAATTCAACACGGCAATTTCAAAGTGAATTCGCAAGCTTGACACTGAAAGTATCATAAACAACACTTAAAATATGCTTTTGAAAATAAGCCATGTTGTCTTTGCTTGGAAGAGGGCCAAAGCTCTGACAAGAAGGGTTGAGATCATCGTCAAATATTTTTCCCTCTACTTTAACAAATAGATATATAAAGAAAATGAATTCAATGGTACCATTTACAATTATCCCAATGTTTTCATTGACATAAAATTGCTATCAAGCTGTATCTATAAGCACAACACATCTTTGACAATTAACTCCAGGTAAAAGAAAGATTAATTGGCAGAATAAATCCATAGAAATCTGAATGACTTGACCTGTTAGTCAGAAGTGTTGGATACACACCAATTACTGCTGGAGAACATCTGCCAAGTTCATAATTTGAGTTTTGAACAGTTGATCTTATGCTACTATTCCTAACGAAAATTAAAAAGCAGGATCAATTATGTTTTGAAATATTTCTAATGCATCAAACCACTTCATTATCTGGAAGAAAATCCCCCAGAACATTTTATCAGTTATTGGGTGACATATAAATGTTCAAAAAGCTGATTCAGGTCATTTCTCAAGTTTCTCAGAGATCATGTCTACAGGTGAAGCCTGAAGTAATATCAAGATGGTCACTCTGTATGAACAACACACAGCCCCTCTGTCTTGTGGAAGGCATGCCACAAGTGTTCTTACGTCGCCCCAGTTCTTAATTTCATCACTATTCAATGCCAATGCCATTGTCCTACAGATCATCTCACATACATTAGAGGCTAAATCTTTCTTTGTTAAATAAAATGGAACTTTGTGATAAATGGTTGCATTCAAATCTGAGGCTCCTTTATTCTTTATGGAACATTATCTTGAGAAAGTTCAATTTGCAGTGTATCAGAAAGCATAGGAGAACAAACTTTAGAAAGAATTTAATACAACTTCCCTTCCTCCATTGTGGAAAATAGCTTGTGGTCATGCTTTAAAATACAAACACATTTCTACATGAGGTCTACCTACATGAGATCAGAGCCAAAGAGTAACAAGAAAACAGAGTATCAAGGAACTGCCAGTAAGCATGTGTCTTAGGGTACAAAGGTTTAACCAGTATTTTTAAACTAGAGTTTTAGAATCAGATATTCTACTCACAGTAGCTATGGTTGCTGGGAAGAGATAGCTAGGCAGTTTTCAAGCATGGCTCAATGAGAAGCACATAAGTTCCCACAGCTTAATGAAAAGCTGGGAATGGCTGGTGGCTACTGCAGAAAGGGAGTCGTTTCTTTATAGACATTTATTGTTTGAGATTATAATGGCATCATTTGCCCCTTCCCTTTGCTCCATCAGAGGACTGTGGCCCTTGATAAGTGTCTGCTCTTCAGTGGACAGCCCTGTAAACTCGTGCATGCAAAACGAATTCAGCTCAGTGGTCATGAGAACTAAAATGACAAGAGGTCAAGAGTGGGACGTGGTGAAGGTTTGGGAGGAGGTGGAGGAGGGGGATTGGAAGGTGAATTTAATCAAAATACTATGTCATGGGCATATATACAGTTCTCAAAGAATAACTGAAAATGCATTCTTAAAAGCAGCACAGTAGTGTTATCTGCTATTGGGCAGAATTCTTGTGTAAATAAGACATAGCAATATAGCTCAGAGATAGATGGCAGCACTCTCAGAGGCCCAAGACAGATTTTCTTCCCATGTGTGAGGCCACGTTGGAACTTCAGCACATGTCCCCAAAAGACACTAATTGATGCCATTTGAGAGTGATAAGAATTTGGACAGCTCTAGGGTGTTGTTGAACTCAACATTCAGGCATATCCTTAAGATTGTGATTCTGTTTAAAAACCAGTGTTATTTTCCCTGATAATTCAACAATGTGTATACTGAAGCATCACAGTGTACCTTATAAATATAAATAAACATAAAAAGTACAAAAAATCAGATATTCTATATAAAGCAAACAGACAAACAGCAACAAAATAACAGAATAATAAAAGAAAAAACACACAAGAAACACATACATTCTATGACAGGACAAAAACACAAAATTAGAAACCATAATATACAAGCAAGTCAATAAGACAGAAACTGCCTAAACAAAGCAATATGAGACAGAAAGGCATACAAAAATACCATTGAGTTTGTTTACTGTTGGCCATCTAGTACTGGACCTAGAGCCTACACTTAAATGTGGTTATTATACCCAATGAGACTCTATGGGAAAAAGGGTTTTGTTTGTTTGCTTGTTCTTTTACTTTTCAAGTAAGTGTCCCTCTCAGTATTGGGACCTCATCTGGCTTGAACCTGCTCCTGCCTTCTGATTATTTTGTCTGGAATAGAGGTCAGGTAGTGGGGAAAAGGGCTGAGAGAGAGAATAGAAATCATGGCAGGGGACACATCTCTGGGACTAGGGACCTGTGTCAGGGAGGCTATAGGGAGTCAAAGATTCCTATCAGTTGAGGATATGGGGGCTGAAGTAGTCATTTTCTGTAGCCAGGCAGGACTTGCAGTGGAGGAAGGGACACCAAATCACCCATAAAATCTTCAACCAAAATTTGTCCTGCCTAAGAATGAGCAGGGAAAAACGATAGAGCAGAGAATGGGGGAAGTGTCAACAAATGACCTACCCAACTTGTGATGAATCCCATGTGAGGCCAACCCCTGTACTTGCAGACAGGAGCTTAACGTAACTATATCCTGAGAGGATTCCTGGAGCAGTGGGCGAGAACAGATGCAGAGACCCACAGCCAAACATTAGGTGGAACTCAGGGAGTCTTGTGTTACACTGGGAAATAGAAATGAGCAAGGCGGAAGGATCAAGGACAGCACATGAAGACCAACAGAGTCAACTAACCTTGACCTATGGGGGCTCACAGAGACTGAACCACCAGCCTGAGAGAATGAAGGGGCTAGACCTAGCCCCCCTACACATTTGTCGCAGATGTGCACTGTGATCTTCATGTGGGTCCTCTAACAATTGGAGCCAAGATGGTCTCTGACGTTGTTGCCTGCCGTTGGGTCCCTTTCTCCTAACTAGACTACCTAGTTGGGCTTCAGTGGGAGAGGATGAACTTAGTCCTGCTGCTACAGGATGTTCCAGGGTGGGGTGGTACACGAGGAGGGTTTCCCCTTCTCTGAAGAGAAGGGAAGGGGTAGTGGGGGGAGGAATTTATAAGAGGGTGACTGGGGGGGAACAGGAGGGCCTTCATATATATGTAAAGTAAATTAATTAATCGATAAAAATGTTTGGCTTTTCATTGGTCTCTATAATTTCTTATTTTAAATAAATAAAAATCACAAATTTAAAAGGTCAACATTTGTTTTCCAGCAGTGTTATAAAGTAAAATACTAGGGATATTTTAAATAACCTTCCTAAAATGTCTTTATAGAAACTGCTGATGAAGCATTAAAAAGGAGTAAAAGTATTTGCATGTATAAAGAAGGTTGATAAATGAATAAAACACATCATAAATTAAGCATATTTTTTAGAGAAAAAACTCAGACGTCCTACATGGGAAAGCTTGTGCTCAAGTAAAAAACAATTCCAAGCTGAAAGATAAAGGAAACACATGTAAATTGTTAAGCCAAGAAAAATAGAAATTTCCTTTCTGAGAATTCAATAGACATCAAACTTCCTTAGCCACATTCTCTGGGGTTAGGCCATAAGAATAAAATATCAAAATATGCATTATTTCTTATCTAAAAGACAATATTTGGTTCCTTCTTCGAGGGTTTATTGTATTTGAGTTATCCTGATCAAATCAGAAATGTTTCAAATGTTTCATTAACAACTCTGTACAAAATTAATGCAAGTTAAAATTCATTTTCATTGCCCTTTAATAAATAACAGAGTTGTTTTGACTCCCCTGACCAAGCCTCTGAGTACCCTGGCATCATGTAAAGTCTTTCTGTTGATTCTGGAGATCAAATTCAAAGTTCCATGTTTTTTCCAGGCATGCCTTACTGATATGATATCTCTGCAGCTCATTTTCATAGACTTTTATGCAGACCTCACAGAGCACCATCAACCAGGTACTCCATGACTTGTCAATACATGGGAGTTTAAGAAGACTAAAAGTGGGCTGGAAAGACAGCTCTGTGGTTAAGAGCACCGTCTGCTCTTCCAAAGGTCCTGAGTTCAATTCTCAGAAACCACATAGTGGTTCGCGACCATCTATAATGAGATCTGATGCCCTCTTCTGGTGTGTCTGAAGGCAGCAACAGTGTACTCACATACATAAAATAAATAAATCTTAAAAAGAAAAAAAGACTAGAAGTAAGTGGCAAGAGGGTTTGGTACATCGCCTACTGAGTAGTAAGTGGTAACTTCTTCAATATGTTGCAGCATCTATTCAAAGCAAGAGTAGCTTCAAATACAGAAAGATGCACAAAGAGCATGCTATTGAATATAAAGGACTGAGGAAAGTCTGCTGAAAATGGTGACTGAGATGGAAAGAAAAGCATAGGGCATCCATAATCCCTTTACATTCTGATCCACCTTCGCCTGTGAAAGAAGCCTATGCACATTAAAATAAATGCATCAAAATATGGTTGAATGAGATCTTTACAGTTTTCCAATTTTCCTGGCAATAACAAAATATGCATGCACACAGGCCTCAAAATAAATTAGTTGCATAGTTTTGAGCACTTTAGTGTATATGTAGAAATGCTTTCAGATTAGTGCTGAAAACTAAACTGACCAGGTACAAAATGGTCAACAATTTGTTCACAATTTAAATTTTAATGTGTTATTTCTTTGACTTAAAATAACAAACTTAAAATATCATTATAGATAAAGAGAAACATGAATAAAGAAAAATATCTTATATTTTAGTAGCTTTATAATTGCTTATCCTGCTTTTTAAAGGTAGGGTCCATTTGTTAGTTTATGCTGGGCAGGCTAAATTGTTTTTCTGATTCTGAGTATTAGAAAACAAACACCCATTTCCATTTGTATATGTGTGATGGTTGAGAAATAAGTCTCATGATAAAATTGAGAAAATCTAATAGTTTAAAACATTTTAGCCTTACAGCAGAAAGGCTTTTTAAAAAATATATGAGTATGGTTATAGTTGTATAAAAAAATCACAATGTATAAGTATATATGTGAGTGGGGGTGTGTGTGCGTACGTGTGTGTGTGTGTGTGTGTGTGTGTGTGTATGAGTGTGTGTGTGTATGTGAGTGGGGTGTGTGTGTGCGTGTGTGCATGTGTGTGTGTGTATGAGTGTGTGTGTGTGCGCGTGTGTGTGCGTGTGTGAGTATGTGTGTGTGTATGAGTGTGTGTATGAGTGTGTGTGTGTATGTGTGTGTGTGTGTGTGTGTATGTGTATGAGTGTGTGTATGAGTGTGTGTGTGTGTGTGTGTGTGTGTGTAGCCTCTCTATGTGGCTACTCCTCCAGAGCACTTGGAAGCAAAATGCCTAAGGCTGGTTATTTCACTATGGATATTTTATCATGAACTGTAGTTGAGTTAAAATCTGTTCTTTTCAATTCTATAAAATTTCTCACCTTGCCTTTGCATTTCTTTTCCTGCTTCTCAGACACTGACTTTCTCATGAGTGAGTAACTTCACCCTAGCATTGCCACATGTTTAGTTGACCTCTTACTTCTGAATAGTTGATGTGAAGGATAAAGAGGGGACACAGTTCCAGGGGCCCTGCTCAGCACTTGGGGATTTTCTTTGTCCCTCCCTAACTGCCATCAAGTGGTAGAATCTGAAACTACAGGCCATCATGAAAAAGCCACATTGGCTATGTATGACATATGTATGTAGAACATGTTAGATTCTGTCAGTTGTTGATGAGAGACAAATAGAACGCAAGGTAGAATGCTGAAAGGATGGTGAGAAAACATCAAAGCCTCTTTCTGTAATACATAATGTGCTATGTTTATGTTATGGTGTCTGTTCTAAAGATGTTCTGCATGAGCATACCTCTGACTTCCTCTTGGTTTCATTAGTCTACTATGAATTAGCTGGAGGCTGTTCTCCATCAGCACTTTGACTTTCAGAAATCTATAATTCCAATAGGAATAGTTATCAGCAAAGAAGTTAAGTGTAAGGATGATTTAATTTGCAGATAAGTCTCCCTTCCCTTTAAAGCTGTCTAAATTTGTAGCTAGATAGCATAGAATATAAATATGTGTGTAAAAATAATGCAAAGAAGAATTAATTCAGAACTATACTCTGTTTGTAAAAGAAATATCTTTCTTATGCTTAAAGAGGTCAGATTTTAATGGAAATGGCTTGAGTTTCTTTCCATTTATATTGGTGTTGGCTGTGGAACTGTTGAAGGTTGCCTTTATTATATTGGGATACGTCCCTCCTACTCCTAGTCTCTCTAGAACTTTGATCATGAAGGCATGTCGAATTTTGTCAAAGGTAATTTCTGCATCTAATTATATTACACATGGTTTGGAGTTAGTTTTATTATTGAAAACGTTTAAAATATTATGTTAGGTTATATCAACTACATAATATGATTTCTCACAGCACATTGCCTATACATTTGATTGCAAAGATATTAACTTATGTAACCCTTCTCTCCGAATGTCCATACATTACTGTTTTGCTGGTCATGGTGGTTTGAATGACAGCAGCCTCCATATGTTTAAAAGTTTGGTCCCCAGTTGGTTGACATTGTTTGGAAAGAATTCAGAGGTGTGGTCTTGTTAAAGGAGATATGTCACTGAGAGTGAGCTTTGAGGCCCTTGGTTTCCATTCTCAGTTCTCATTCTCTTTCCTCTTGCCTCTGGATTAGAATGTAATCTCTCAGCTATTGTCCCAGTGACACGGATTCCTGTCTGCTGCCATGTTCCCCTTTATTATGGTTGTTAGCATCAGGACATCCAAAGCCTATGGTGATGCATGGGCAGGTCCACAGACCTGTTGCCAGGGCAACAGCCACCATATTCCCAGAATCCATTGGGCTCACCTCCCACCTTTACCTGTGGCTGCTACATCACAACCCATATATATACAAGGAACATTCCTCCATCTTTCTCTCTCTCCCCGTCCTCTCTTTCCACGCCACTTCCCCCTCTCTCCCTCTCAATTAAACCTCTTACACGTGCAACTGTTTGGGCCTAGTGTGGTATGTTCTGATGCTACCCACCGTTCCAACACATCAATGGTCACAGACTCTAACCCTCTGGATCCATGAACATAGCAATGGCACCTCATGTTGCACAAGGTAAAGTGTCATACAAGTAGGAATTCTTGTCCTCTAGGAATGGAGCCAATGAACACCATTATAAATGACAAAACAAACCTGAGAAAAGTGCAAAAAAGAGACCAGCCGCTCCAAAGGTGAAAAGTTTTTTTACACAATTAATCGATGCACTGAGTGATTTTTTTCCTCAACCTATCTTATAAATTGTTATTAATATATTTATTCTTACTATGTTGCAGTTGCAGAGGAATTTTGATCCACCAACATGGCTGCTCTGGCAAGTGACCACATCCAAAGACCTTCTAGATCTGTATGATCTGGCTGGGATGCCCTTAGTATACATCTTTAATCCCAAACAGTGACATCTAATTGAGGGGCAGACTCAATTAGACTGTGGTGAATCCTAGAAAGATTTGACAGAATGAGTCATAGATAGGCTATGCCTGTACTGGCTGGTTTTGTGTGTCAACTTGACACAGGCTGCTGTTATCACAGAGAAGGGAGCTTCAGTTGGGGAAGTGCCTCCATGAGATCCAGCTGTGGGGCATTTTCTCAATGAGTGATCAAGGGGGTAGGGCCCCTTGTGGGTGGTACCATCCCTGGGATGGAAGTCTTAGGTTCTATAAGAGAGCAGGCTGAGCAAGCCAGGGGAAAGCAAGCCAGTAAGGAACATCCCTCCGTGGCCTCTGCATCAGCTCTTGCTTCCTGACCTGCTTGAGTTCCAGTTCTGACTTCCTCTGGTTATCAACAGCCATGTGGAAGTAAGCTGAATAAATCTTTTCCTCCCCAACTTGCTTCATGGTCATGATGTTTGTGCAGGAATAGGAACCCTGACTAAGACAAACTGGTACCAAGAGTGGGGTAGTTTAGAAACTTGGTTTCCCACCACGAAGATCACATTCATCTCCTACGCTCCTGGACAACTTTCAGAACAGACAGGAAAGAGAGGCAACTTGAGAATAGTACAGGAGACAGGTAGTTCATTTCATTGCATTTCAGTTTGGAGAAGTTTGGTCAGAGGCAGTTTTCCCAAGCAGAGCAATTCAGTTAGAAGCCAAGAGAAGCCAATTTTGATCTCAGAGATGAGTTTGAGCCAGAACAGCTGAGTTAAACCAGCCAACAGAGTTTACAAAGAGTTAAGAAAAATGTTAGTTTATTCAGCAGTAAATTTCAGAGGCTAAAACATTCTAAATCTAGATCAGGAGACAAAGGCTGGAAACTGAAACCCTCAAGGCCTGGGTTTACAGAAGATTAGATTGTATGGAAGCTAGAGTTTTCCAGGTCTAGGCTGAGGGATAAGTAGAAACTCTCCGGGCTTAGCTCAAGCTGTGAATTTGTAAAGCATGGATGTGGCTCTTCTCTCATCCCTTAATGAGAGGAAATAAAAGCGACATTTGCAGCAGTTATTGTATCTCTTCTCTTTTTAAATTAAGACATTTTAGAAGGGGATTTTGACAGTAATATTGTCAACTTGACTAGATATAGAATCACTTAGGAGACATAAAAACTGAATGTGACTACAAGGGAGTTTCTAGATCTGGTAACCCAAGAAGGGAAGACTCTGTGTTCCTTATCCAGCACCCTACAGACAGTTGTCTAAATAAAAAAATAAAAAAAAAAGTAAGCTAATCACTAGCATTCATCTCCTTGCTCCTGACTGTGGGCATAATGTAAACAGCTGTCCCTGTCCCCATCTCTTGTTGCCAAGAAATCCAGAGTATAACAGACTGCCCTCATACTGGGTGGAGAAAAAAAAGCCCTCTTTCTTTCCTTAAGTTGCTTTTTGTAATAATCATGTCAAAGACTGACTAATAGAGGGACAATGAGAAAATAAGAAGATATAAAATTTTGGAAGGTGATTTTCTTTTTTTTAAATGAGTCACTGCTGTGGTTGAATCCCAGGATGAGAAGCCATGTGTGACACCCAGGCCTGCATCCTTCCTTGGTAACTTCCCTGGCTTTAAAGTCAGATGGTTAGAAGTTTAGCTTCGGGGCCAGTGATTGTTTTTGTTTTTATTTTATTTTATTTTTTCTTTTCTTTTTTTTGGAGGGGAACCTGGGAAGGGAGATATTGTATGACATGTAAATAAAGAAAATATCTAATTAAAAAACAAAAAGAAAAAAAAGAAGTCTAGCTGCTCAGCATTGTCTCTTGACTATGCCTTTAAAATGTCTTCTTGCAGTCCTTTTGCCTTTGTCATTACACTTGCTGACACATGAAACTCTCTGGAGCACTCAGACTATATTGGACAAGGGAACTGTTATGACCACAATAATAATAAAGATTCACAGTAATAATAGCCTCCCATTGGCACAAAATGATAAACTATATAAAGCAGTGTTTTGTGAACAGCAGTCTGTTATGCAAATCTAAGGCACTGTCTCCTCTAAGGCACGCTTTCTTCCACCTGCTCACATCTCTTACCACTCTGGCATCTTTCTTCATGAGACCAACATGTAGAGACCTTTCTAGGCTCCAAGGCCTAGAAAATTCAGCATCCTTAGTTAGAGCTAGAATATGTACTTACTGTGTCAAATTTGTGAGAATGTGAATGAATGGGAAAAGAAAGCTGCTTTGATTTTATCATATTGCCAATGTCCCACCCCCTGGGTGCATGGGCTCTGCTTTTCTGCAGGCTATACACACATACCTTCTATTCAGAGTGAACTCTCCATCCATTCCTACATGCACTCTCTTCACATCATTAAGAACAAGTAAGTCTTTCTTCTCCATCTTCAGTGTGCCTCCCACTACTGAATCCTGACAGAATCCAGAATTTGACAGAATGAGTCGTAGACAGGCTATGCCCAACTTTCAGAACAGACAGGAAAGGGAGACAGAGGTAGTTCATTTCAATGCACCTCAATTTGGTCTGAGGCAGTTTTTCCAAGCAGAGCAATTCAGTCAGAAGCCTAGAGAAGCCAATTTTGATCTCAGAGATGAGTTTGAGCCAGAACAGCTGAGTTAAACCAGCCAACAGAATTCAGAAAGAGCTAAAAAATCTTAGTTTATTTATCAGTAAATTTCAGAAAATAAACCTGATGCAATTTCTCTTTCTCTGAAACTAGAACCTTCTATTAATATTCTTCATCCTCGTCAGCCATTGCAGTTCTCAGATTCAAGGGAAAAAATGTTCAAAAAAGTTATATGGTTTTAATATCCGATCTCTCTCCTCACATTCTCTGTTATTTGACTCTATCTAATATAACTGACCCAGCAAAAATCCATTGGAGTAAATCCTATGGTCAGTCCTAATCTTCTAAACCAGAGGTTCTCATCCTTCAGAATGCCATGACCCTCAAATACAGTTCCTCAAATATAAAATTATTTTTGTTGCTACTTTATAGCCATAGTTCTTCTACTGTTATGAATCACAATGCAAATATCTTTGTTTTCCAAGGATCTTAGGCAAGCCCTGTGGTCGTTCCCCACAGGTTGAGAATTACTGCTTTGAGCAGTATTTTACAACACCAAACCCTCTTTCTTCTTAGCTGTGCCATTTCCTGTTGGCTTCTATTTAACTAGAGGCTTCTATTTCCCTCGTCACGTCCTCTTTCCCTTTGCTTATCCTTCTCTCCACACTGTTTAGAATGTAGAACTCAGGGATTTAGACATCCTTTTATCGTTTACAAACATTTCTCCATTTTCTTTTTTCATACTCCTCTACAGTGTTCTAAATGTCAAACATTTCCAAATTCCCATGCCTTCCCTAAACATCTCACTAGACTGACACGTCCACCTGTTTCTTTGACATATCCACTAGTCCATTTAACAGAAGTCTCTAGCACCATATGTCTAATTATGATTCCTTAATGGCCTTTTGCCCCAAATCTATTTCCATAGCATTTAAATCCATCTCAAAGGTTAGCAACTCCATTCTTCTAGTTCCTCATGCCGCAGACATTGTAGTTAGCAGTATCTTAACTTTATCATACTTGCCTTATGTCCAATGAATCAGAAAATTAAAATACTAGAGTTTATCACTTTTTACCACTACCATTACCACTGACTTTGATCTGGGCCAACCTCATTTCTTTCTTGATTTACTGTGATAGTACTACAGTCTCATTTTTCAAACTTATCATTATGGACTGACATGTGTCCCTACAAAAATCATATGCTAAGGCTTGAACCACCAACATGACTTTATTTAAGATTTGGCCCTTTAAAAGTATAAATAAGGTTAAACATGTCCTAGGATGGGGATATAATCAAATAGAAGTAGAAGTCTTCTGATGAAAGGAATTCAGGCAGTGTGCACACAGCAGAAGGCCATGAGAGGGCACAACTAGAATGAAGACATACGCAAACCTTAGAAAGACCTCACCAGGATGCAACTGATCAAAGTACTTATCTTTGATTTCTAGCCTTCCAAACTATAAGGTTTCTAATGAATAAGCCGTGTAGTTTCAGATTTTTGTTGTTCTGGTCTGGAAAGAGGAATATATCCTTGATCTGGTCAAGTAAATTTCCAATGCAAAAGTCAAAGTAGTCCTATGAAATACCTCAGACCATGCTTCAAACCTTGCTTACCACCCTCTGGTAGCTTCTGCTTCCTTACAAAGGCCTACTTCCTCATTATGGACATTTAGAGTCTGTGTGATTTGACATCATAGCTCCTGTAAGAATTCTCCTTTGCCCTCCTTTTCCTTGTCTATCAGAACTGCCTTCACTGTATCTCAGGTACTAACAGAGAGAATCACAATTCATGTACCTTGTATTGTTATTTCCTCTGCCCTACTTCTCAGATAAAGCCAAGGTCTTATCTTCTTCAGTCTTTAGGCAAAACGTCCTCAGGTCCAAAACCAAGTTTGCTCTTCACAATGAAGCCTACTCCACCAACGACTTTTACAACCAGCCACTCTACTCTCTTACTTTGACCTACCTTCTTTACCTCTCATTTCATGGCATGCCTGTCTTTACAGCATTACCACTATGTAAATTTATTAATTACTGTTTCTACCTTTTATGAGAGTGATTTGCAGCACAATCTTTGTTTTGTTTTCTGTGGCATGCTGATGCTCCAAATACAGGGTCAGCCATTATGTAAGAACTCATTATTCTTAATTGTAAGGAGAAAGAGGAGGAGGTGGAGGTAGAACGAACTTACAGATTAAATTCACGATAACAATTATTAACCACTCAATTGTCAACTGCTAATTTGTTTAAAGACTGGGTTTGATTTTTAAGTCTCTATCCCTGTGAGTAAATGATGGAATAAAATAAGAAAAAAAGTAAAAATGAATGTTGATGAATAATTACACACATATCTACTCTTAATTTTATTCATTCTGCAATTGCTTCTAAATAGGAATTTGGAGATTATATACATGAGCTTTCAAAGAACAAATTTCACTTGGTGTCAAGTGCACTGGACATGTTTTCTATGGCAAGAAAAATACAACACCAAAAATACTAGGGCATTTTTCATTCTTATAAGTCTCTAGATTTATGCTTAATTTTTTCATCAATATTAA